>PISX010017222.1:0-43889 GCA_004024625.1 Mellivora capensis | reverse complement strand
GAGAACAGTGTGGAGATTCCTCAAGAAG
Source organism: Mellivora capensis (assembly GCA_004024625.1). Lineage (NCBI taxonomy): Eukaryota > Metazoa > Chordata > Mammalia > Carnivora > Mustelidae > Mellivora > Mellivora capensis. Next base: position 43,861 of record PISX010017222.1, on the reverse strand, counting down.
TTAAAAATAGAGATTCCCTATGACCCTGCAATTGTGCTACTGGGTATTTACCCCAAAGATACAGATGTGGTGAAAAGAAGGGCCATCTGTACCCCAATGTTTATAGCAGCAATGGCCACGGTCGCCAAACTGTGGAAAGAACCAAGATGCCCTTCCACGGACGAATGGATAAGGAAGATGTGGTCCATATACACTATGGAGTATTACGCCTCCATCAGAAAGGATGAATACCCGACTTTTGTAGCAACATGGACGGGACTGGAAGAGATTATGCTGAGTGAAATAAGTCAAGCAGAGAGAGTCAATTATCATATGATTTCACTTATTTGTGGAGCATAACAAATAACATGGAGGACATGTGGAGATGGAGAGGAGAAGGGAGTTGAGGGAAACTGGGGGGGGAGATGAACCATGAGAGACTATGGACTCTGAAAAACCACCTGAGGGGTTTTGAAGGGGCGAGGGTTGGGAGGTTGGGGGAGCCAGGTGGTGGGTATTATGGAGGGCACGCATTGCATGGAGCACTGGGTGTGTTGTAAAACTATGAATTCTGTTACGGTGAAAAGAAATGAAATAAAAAAATTTTAAAAAAAAAAAGGTACTCTCTCCATATCCTAAAAGGATGCCTTCAACTTGTTCACAGTTTTCCAGATGCAGTGAAAAAAATGGACCATATCTTTTCTGTCTTAAATGTGGGAATAGTAACATATTGTAATTACTGTTAATTTATTTATTTTTCATCTCTTCCACCTAATGAAAATCATGGAGTTCTCACATAGGTGATTTGCCATACAGTTTGTCTCTGTGAAAACAATAGATGTTAGAATCTTAGAGAAAAAAAAATGAAAGCACTTTTATCTCTGGTAAGAATGAGAAGAAATTGTCCTTTGTTTCATGATTTTTTTCATAAAAATTTCTGCTCTATACTTGCTCATTTTAATAAAAGAGAATCAACATGCATTGAAATGTATTAAAAGCAGTAGTAAAATTGATATTTTTCTGTTTGGTTCCTACTCCCTTATTCCTTACTTTGTTTTTTTCTTTTTCTATTTACAAAGAGGATTTTTGCTAAGTAAATAGAAAAGAACAAGTGTTTAATAATTATAGCCAATATTTTCACTATATTGTGTTTTTTTAAGCTTATAATAATACTTTGTTTTAATAATCCTGGACAACCAAACACTTGAAAATAAAACATCTTTACTCTTAAGAGTGAAGATTATACAAAAATTTCTTTCGTGATGAATTAATTTTTTTAAATTAATTTTTAAAAAATCTGTGAAAAATTCATTTTAGATGACTAGGTATAGCATGATCCCATCTTATAAAATAAAAACTACTCCCCACATAAACAAGCAAGCATATGCATTCATTTGTATACATAGACATTTGATTATGCATTTATGTTCTATATAACACAGGACAAATTCCATGAATCACTTTTAACCCTTATCTTAAAAGCCAACATATTCACTTAGTTTTCCTCTTACCTGATTCCTCATTTTTGTTTTTGTTTGCTTCTTTGCTTCTTTCTCTAGTCCTGCCAGTACTCTAATCTTCAAGTTCAGCCAAAGATTCATTCTTAAGTCTATCCTCATTTCATCTACAATCACTTCCTTGGTGATTTCATCCATTCTTTGTCCTTAAATATACCTCTATGCTAATGACCCTTAGACTTGTATCTGTATTCTGGATCTCTTTCCTGACTCCAAATTCATATCCAACTGCTTACTTACATCTCCACTTAAATGACATATAATCACCTCTAAGTTGACATGTCTAAAATTGGACTTCTTGTCCTTACATCATCCCAAACTTGTTCCTACAATCCCCCATCTCATTTTATGATAACTCTGTCTTTCCTCTTCCTTAAGGTTAACAATTTGGAGGCATCCTTGAATCTATTCTTTGTTCCATACCCCACACCTAAACCATCATCAAATCCTGCGGACCTTACCTCCAAATCATACTGAAAATCCAATCACAGTGGTCCCTTGTCATTATCGGTGATTTCCCTCTCCCACAGTTTCCCTAACCAGCAGTCAATCATAGTTTGGAAGCAGATGGTCCTCCCGATGAATCATCAGAAGGTCAATAGTGGCCTGAAGCTATGTCACAGTGTCTGTGTCATTTACCCCACTTCACCTCATCATGGAGGCATTTTATCACCTACATCATCACAAGAAGGCTGACTATAGTACAATAAGATTCTCAGAGAGAGAGAGACCACGTTCATAAAATTTTCATTATATTATCGTTAATTATCTTATTTCATTACCAGTTATTGTTGTTCATCTTTTACTGTGCCTAATTTATACATTAAACCTCATCATAGGTGTTTTATGTATAATGGGAAAAAAACAGTTTATACAGGATTCAGTACTCTCTGTGGTTTCAGGCATCCTTGTGTCTTGGAACACATCCCTCCATAGATACAGAGGGAGGGGACTACTGTCTTAGGATTTCTAGGACTACGCTAGTACAAACCCATTTCTGAATTATGGCAAGTCTTTATTGTCTTCCTGCGTCCTGCTTTACCCCTTCAGTCTGGTTTGTTTTTTTTTTTTAAGGATTTTATTTGTTTATTTGACAGAGAGAGAGAGATCACAAGTAGGGCAGAGAGGCAGGCAGAGAGAGAGGGGAAGCAGGCTCCCTGCTGAGCAGAGAGCCCCAATGTGGGGCTCCATCCGAGGCCCCTGAGATCATGACCTGAGCCCAATGCAGAGGCTTAACCCACTGAGCCACCCAGGTGCCCCATCCCTTCAGTCTGTTTTCAACACAGCCAGCATGACCCTTTAAAGCCAGACTGAGATTGTTTCAGTCTTTACAAAACAACAACAACAACAACAACAACAAAACCAACTCCAATATTTTTTTCATCTGTCTCAGAGCAAAAATCAAAGTACTTGCTAAGACATACATCCTTGCCCCCTCCACATACCCACCTGGTAATAACATCATTTCCTTTTTATCTTTCCTTCTATTTCATTCACAGGAATCTTCTGTCTTCAAACCTTCTAGTCATACTCTCAGTTCAGAGCCTTTGCTCTTGTTATTCCTTCTGCCTGGAATGTTCTTTTCCAGAGGTCTGCATGGTTTGACTTACCAATTCCTCTGTAAAGTTTTTGCAGCCATCCAACGAAAAATTTCTGTAGAGACTCCTCCAACACTTCCTATCCCCATCCTACTGTCAGTTTTCTCCTTACCATTTATCATTGTATTTTTTTCCACTTAATTTTTTTATGTATGCTTTCCAGTCAAATTATAAGCTTCATGAAGGAAGATAGATTTGTTGCTTTTCTCTTATGGATTCTGGGTGCCTACAACAGTTCCTGGCACATGGTAGGTGTTCGATGAATAATAATTATTCTCTCCAGGCAATAGATTGGAAAAAGTGAAAGGAGAGACTTTTAGTTCTTTTTTTACATCATTTTAAAAAATATGATCATGGGTAAATTTTACTTTCCTTTCCATATAGACTTCAAAAATAGTATGATGCAAAACTTCCTTGTGATAAAATTGGAAGTTCTAACATTTTTCTCACTGGTTGATAATTTCAAAATTTAGGGTTTAAAGAATTATTATACTTGTCAGGTCATATTCTCATTGATCCTAAAATAGGAAGCATTGCTAATTGCTTCCATAGCTAAAACCAGTGCTTAATGTTATACCTCAAGACAACTTGGCAACTTGGCAATTGTGATGATTTATTTATATCAGGCTAAGGAAGTTTCTGGCTGGCTTTCACATCAGGCCACTCCATAAGTGGAGATTCCATTTAAGGAGCAAAGCAGTTAAAGGTTGTATAGGAAGGAGCTCCAAAAAGAGCCATGGGTGGAAGAGCCAGGGTTACAATATTCAGAATTGTAGTGAGGTAAGATAAATATTAGATGGAGGAGAATGATGACTATGGATAACAGGGTTTTGCTTAAATTGGGATTTTAATGAAGGGATCTTACAGGGATCTTAAAAAGCTATTTGGATCCCTCAACTACAACTAGGACATGGTAGAAGCTGGCAACTTACAAAAATCAAAATGTAAAGCAGTGACCAAGTCAGAAACCTAAATCTGAGTGACACTCCTAAGAGTGGGGAGAGAGAAGACTCTGGCTATGAAATAAGGCATTAAGGCTATTGTCAGCAAAGAGGGATAAACTTTTGCTCATGCAGAAACCTAGTAGTTGGCACCGGGATAAACATGTGTAATCCATGACCAGAAATCCAACGTAGTAATGCAGCAATCACTTATGGGGCACAGAACTTGCCTAGATTCTGAGGCAGGGATTGCATTGGTTCATTTGTCCCACCCCATGTCTACATTGTCCTGTGCCTTTGAGGGTGGAGAAGACATGGGATCAAAGAGAGCTAGTAGTGGTTTATCTTTTTTTTTTTTTTTAAGATCTTTTTCATTGTCATAAATGATTTTCATTCATTCATTCATTTATTCGACCAATAGTTATTTGATCATTGTGTCAGGCACTGACAATAGAACAACAAATAAGACAGATTCAGTTCTTGACCTCATGGAATTTTGCTTTAGTTATAACTTCTTCTTTTATGTATTGTCCTATATGGGAGAAACATTTAAATATTCCTTTTAGTTTTATGTCTTGCTTTAAATTGTAACATTTTTATATTTCAGTCTGAAATGCAATGGCCTTTAGAGAAATATCACAGTAGACTAAAGAACTGCCATGGGGAGATGGAGAGGAGAAGGGAGTTGAGGGAAATTGGGGGGGGAGATGAACCATGAGAGACTATGGACTCTGAAAAACAACGTGAGGGTTTTGAAGGGGCGGAGGGGTGGGAGGTTGGGGGAGCCAGGTGGTGGGTATTACGGAGGGCACGCATTGCATGGAGCACTGGGGGTGGTGCAAAAACTATGAATTCTGTTACGCTGAAAAGAAATGAAATTAAAAAAAAAAAAAGAAAGGTAAAAACACAATAACAACAACAACCAAAAAAACTCTTTCCCATGAAGTAACCTTCTTTTCCTCTGATAATGTTTTTCTTTATTTTTAATTATAAAAATAAACATAAAATAAAATGTACTGTCTTAAAAAAAATAAGAACTGCCAAATGGTCAGTGGGCTCTTTTCTTTGGTTAATAATAGTCTGGGCTGATTCCCAGACCCAAGCTGTCATAGATGCTCATACTTGGAAGGGATGCTAGATATTTTCTACACCAATCTCCTTTTTTTTTTTTTTAATTTTATTTATTTTTTTGACACAGAGAGAGAGATCACAAGTAGGCAGAGCAGTGATCCCAGGACTCCGAGATCATGACCTGAGCTGAAGGCAGAGGCTTAACCCACTGAGCGACCCAGGAACCTGACCAATCTCCTTTTTATATATATCTGCAACCCAGGGAAGACATAATGCATGCCAAAATATGTGTAAAAAATATCAGCTCAGCCGGGACTAGATTGGATATCTCCTGATACCACAGATGAGTGAATTTTCTTCCATGATTCTAGCCACCAAGTATCAAATGAAAGCCAAATTTTAGCATAGATTTTACATTTGCCAATCAGTACATACCTTGCCATTCCCTTCATATTAGAGGATTCATGTTGTTTCTCTGGGGGGAAAAATGGCTTTCATTTATCTGTCTGTATTTCTCTTCTTTGTAACACATAAAAGGGATTGCTGAAAAAAAAATGAAACCCCTGAAAACCATTAAAAATAATGAAAAAAGTTATATTCTAAATTTCATCCTGTTAAATCAAAGTTGGTAAGTTAGTCTTTGAATATTTTTAAAAATATTAATATATAACTATAAAACTCTATAAAAAAGAATTTGTTTTTTTTATTCAAAAGGCTTTGGATAAAAAAAATTGAGTAAAAATATCAACTGTGTTCACAGGTACATCCCCTATCATCTTTTCTTCTTTGTCTTTATTAGTTAGAAACCTTTATATACACGAGTAAGTTTTGAGAAAAATTGGTATTGGGAAAGGGGAAAGGAGAGGCAAAACCTCTTTGCTTAACTGGTCATTGGTACAGTCCTCTGTTGGTTTTTGGTCTTCCTACTGATAACTAGCAACTTGCCATGGGGTTGTTCTACACAGCAGCTGAACTGGCTCTTATTAGGACACATGAGGGTTCTTCTGATGCCACCCTCCCCTGAGGTGACCATCAGTGTCTCTCACTCTCTCATCCACTTGCCTTTATCTCCTTTTCCTTCACATTTACACCTAGGAGAAATCAGTCAACTGGAAGTTCAAGGGCAGTCTGGAAGGTAAAGGAGGGACCAAAATTATAACATATGCATATTAATACCCCACATGTCTTTTGAGATTTATGTTTTATACAACACTTTAATTGGTTGTTCCTCAAAATAGTCCATTGCTGACCATTCTATGAAGGGAGATCCTTGGTATGACAAAACTCTGCCTCTAACCACCTGAGCAGAGCTGTCTTCCAGACTTATCTGGGCCCCACCACAACCTAGTTTCAGCATTGAAGCCTAAGGCCTCCAAATCAGCAGAGGCTACTGTGGATTCCATCAGAGGGAAGTATCCTCAGTGCCAGTCAATTGTCTAAGTATTTATGTTTAGCACTCTTGAGGCTCCCAGGAGAATTTCTCAGCAAACATCTTTTAGGACTTTTCAATGATGTGCTGACCATGGGCATCGATGAATCACATTATCACCTACATGTTTGGGTTTCAAATTGATTATGCCTAGAACATCAAAACTGCCTTCTCCCCATTCTTTCCTTTTTATTTTTCCTCAACTACCAACCAAATGCAAACTCAGCTAGCCATCTGTATACACTCTATCATGTGCAGACACTCTCTTAGGCGTTGTGGTTACAGAGGTAACACAAGAGTACATGGAGCATACCTATCATACGAATAAGATGTAGTTAGCGTATTAAGGAATCTCAAATCTTCTATCTGTAGGCAATTGTTAGGAGCATCAAGGAGTGAAAGGCAAGGAGACAACTGCCTCTTTCTGCAACTTGTGTTTGTTTATTGTCACCTTCTTTGTAAATGCTATGTTGTGGCTGGTACCTTCTATATGGCAACCATCTGAATTCTGCCTCTCATATAAGGCCCTGGTATGAAATTTTCACATAATATTCTGAGGTCTTTGACCATTGAACCCCGTAATGTGGGAGATAATTCTAATGTTACTTCTTTTGTTGCCTCAGCTCACATTGCCAGTAGTGCCCCTCATGGCCTCTCCTGGCTGCTGTCTTGAAAAACAGCAAAAGTCCACCTAACTTATGGGGTGTCCACTCATGGGAAACATCCACATACCTGCCTCAACTATCAGCACGATTGCAGATGGGCCCAGTGCTGTCTCTTTTCTCCTCTTGTGAAGTCTTTGTCATCCTTAGGTAGGCCCGCTGACATAACAGCCTGATTAGATATACAATGGGGAATGGAATATTGATGCTTCTTTCTTGCAGACACCCCCAATTTCAACTCTTTATCATACTTGGGTTTGGGGAAGGGATCAATAAGAGCACCCTCTTTCTCTGTTCCCCAATCATCTGTGTAAGTTCTTTATGGGATGGTTGTATGTTATGGTACTGAGGATAGAGCCAGTTTTGTTTCCCCTGAATAAACCTTGAAGAGAATTTGCTGCCTCTAGTTGTAGATTTCTTTATAGTTATTGTCCTTTACCAAGGAAAAAATATATAGGAATATTTGATAGCTCCTATTTTCAACTGCAAACAAGTTGCCAATTCTAGTATGGCAATAAATGCCAATCAACATTCTTTATCAACCCAGTAATAAACAGGCAAATACCAGATAATAATACATATGTGAAAATATAATAAGGTTATATGTCAGGGCATTTAGCCTGAGAGGTTATAAAAGCTTTCATTAGGAAGACATTTAACTGAGATCTCAGCGACCAGAGGGGTCAGTGTTATAGTGATCTGGGGGAAGGAAGGCACAGATAATTATAAGCAGAAGAAATAACCAGTGAGAAAGCAAAAACTTCCAAGATTGAGAATGAACCTAGAATATATGAAGAAGGAAAAAAATAAATCAGTGTGAATGTAGCAAAGTTTCAAAGTAGGATGATATGAAATTTGTTGAAGAGGTAGACAGAGAGAGGTAAAGGTGGCTTACAATAGGGGTGTAGCGTTTACTTCATTGAATTGTGACGTATTTTAAAGTAGAAGTAAAAAAAAATCACTGATGGATTACATGTAGGTATAGACAGCAAGAGAAAAAAGGAAAATTTAAAAAAAAATGAGTCCTTGGTTATTGCCTTCAACAGCTGTAAGGATGATGGTACCACTTACCTAAATGACTAGAGGAGGAATAGATTGTTTTTGCTGTTTGTATCAGTTTGCTAGGGCTGCCATGACAAAGTATCACAGACTGAGTGGCTTAAACAAAAGAAATGCATGCTTCACACTTCTGGAGGATGGAGGTCTGGGACCAAGGTATTAGCAAAGTTTTTTTCTTCTGAGGCTTCTCTCCTTGGCACACAGATGGTCATCTCCCTGTGTCTTCAGTCTTCCAACTGTACCTGTCTGTGACCAAGTTTCTTCTTTTCTTAAAAAAACATCAGTCATATGGGACCAGGGCCCACCCTAATGATGATTTTAATTATCTCTTTAAAGACCATATCTCCAAATGTAATTACATTTTTAAGTACTGGTGGTTAGGACTTCAACATACAAATTTTCAGGGGACATAATTCAGTCTTTAATATAATTGTTATTAATATGTATGTATATGGTAGGAGGAAATGAAAGAAATCAAGAACTCTGTTTTAAAAATTACTTTAGGATGTTTAAAAAAAGATAAGGCAGTCAACATAAATGGCTACTCCATACATCGTGTACTGTAAGTAGCATTGGCTTTTCTCTCTTTCCCCAAGTGCTACCTCACAATATAACCTCTTCTTCATGGAAAATTCTTCATAACCTCACAATATAACCCCTTCTTCATGGAAAATTCTTCATATGTGGTTTGTGCCCACAGTCAAAACTCATCTCCATGTCAATGCCTTCTTATTTTTTTGGCTCATAGTATTTTTTCTCTTCTGAAACCTGTGACACCTGTCTCAATAATGCCTGTCTCCACTTTAATGACTTCCATCACTTTGAGTGTGGCTTCAACACTGATGGAGAGAACTCTACCAATATAATAGTCTCCATACTCCTAAACATCTTAGACTATTATACCCTTAAACTCTACTTCACTTTACCCCTCTCTCTCTTTACCACAGCTCTCATCCACTCAGCAGATAGTCATTGACACATACAATGTACCATCTTCCTGGGAAGTGCTGCAGATCCACAAAGATGAGTAATACCTACTCTCTGCTTTCAAAGAGTTTGGGTCTTGAGAAGGAAGGAGAGAAGTTAAAAAAAATTGTATTACACAATAAATTTGTTATTTTTTATTTATTCACTTACTCAACAAAGATTAAACAATAATAGCTTAGTACTTTTTTAAAAAAATTATTTATTTATTTGAGATAGAGTGAGAAAGATGAGAGAATGCACACAGTGAGAGAAGCAACCTACCCACTGAGCAGAGAGCCCAATGGGTGGTTCAATCCCAGGATCCTTGGATCATGACCCAAGTGGAAGGCAGACACTTAACCCATTGAGCCACTCAGGTGCCCCAACGGCTAATACTCCTGAGTGTTATCATTGCTTTACATGCTTAACAAATATTAACTCATCTTAGGCTTCATAAACATGAGCTAGGACCTCTCATAATCCCTCTGTTAAAACTGAAAAAAGTGAGTATTAAGAGGTCAAATGAGTCGTCCAAGGTTACACAGCATGTAAGTATCAAAGCTGGGACTTGACCCTAAGTAGTCTGGCTTCAGAGTCCATTCAATCACTATGTCATGCTGCCTTTTCTGTAAGTACAATTAAGCAATGACTCTAAATTGACATCCTTGAAATGATTACTGCTGTTGCGTAGCATACGTGACTCGGTAGCAACCGTGCTACCTAGTCATGCCAGTGTAGGGTCTAGAACAACTCCCTCATTAGCCTAAAAATTTGACGGTTAATCATATCCTGCCAACAACACAACAGAGAGACAAAAAGGAGTTCAGGCATCACAAGGGTAAGATTTTGCTTAAGGTGTCAGAATAACATGCAATAAACTTGACTAGAGCTTTAGTGAATCCACCACCTTCTCAAGAAGAGCCCTCTTTTATTATCATGGCCTTGCCAGGACTTGCCCCAGAAGTGTTAAAGCACCTGAGTCTGGTGATAAAGGGAACAGGATTAATAGGAAGAAAAAGCCAGAAGAGAAATGGAGTCTGCCATTTCTGGTAACATAACAGGTACAACTTCAACACAGTTCCCTCTTTTGCCTCCCAATTAAAATGGATCCCATTTCTCTGCAAGGAATGTCTCTACTGCTGTTTTCAGCAGCACTACTTGAAGTTAAAACTAAATTTGGAAACTCCTAAGGAAAAAAAAAATTGGACACAGGCCAAGGACAGTCAGAAAGTGAATGAAAATCTTTTTATAAATTTTGTTGATGATGGAAATCTGGCACAGGAAATATGTCTGGCAGCAAACCTATCTTTTGTAACAAGGAATCAAATGTGCATGACAATTCTTTGCTTTATAAAGGATTATTTATGTCTTTACTATTAATGCTTTCAGGAAATACATTTATTGAGCGATAATCAACTTTGTATCTCTACAGTAGGCACTATGGGAATAGGAATGGATTTAGATCTGAGGTATGCATTTGGGGTAGAATAGCTGTGGAGGAGAAGGCATGTGACTCAATGCCTTGAAAGAGGGAGAATATTTAGCTAAGTGACAATGTAATACTTTAAAAGAGGAAACAACATGAACTAAGGCACTGAGAAAAGAATAAGTCAATACTAAGTACATGGAAGAGTCTGGTCTGATTCATTTAGAGAAAGTTCAGAGGAAGCTTGAGGAGTATTGGGATACTGTGAGGTTTGTAGCATACAGTGGATGGTTACGAACACTGTTTCTGAATCACATAACCTTGGATTTGGCTCAGCTTTACAATGAAGAAGCAAGATTCAAGCCAAGTTAGGTTGCCTCTCACAATCTGTTCCGCAATTTTTTTTTAAATTTTTTATGGGTTTTTTTTTAAGAATTTATTTATTTATTTATTTGTTTGTTTGTTTATTTGAGAGAGAAAGAGAGCAAACACATGTGACTGGGGGGAGGGACAGAGGGAAGGGAGAGAGAGAATCTTAAGTGAGCTCCCCTTGAACCTGAGGCTCCACCTCACAAGCTTGAGATCATTACATGAGCCTAAATCAAGAGCTGGAAGCCTAACCAGCTGAGCCACTCATGCACCCTGCAGTTTCCACTCCCCCGCCCCTTTTTTTTTTAACTTCAAACAATTAAATGAGATAATGTAACTCATTTAGTACAATATCTAGGAAAATATTAGCTTTTATTGTTTTCATCCTCTTTATTATTATATTAAAATTAGTAAGAGCGTTAGCCAGGACTTGAGTAATATATGAGGCTGGATTTGATACTGTAGACAAGATTCTTGAGTAGTATAAAGTGATACATTTTGAATAAAGTGATAAGATTTCATCTGATAGCACAATAAAGCTAAATTAGAAAAGAATAATAAGAATATATGACTTTGACCTCTCACAAGATATAGGCATCTTCATATAGATAGACTCCTTAATTAAAGATTGAAAAAACACCTCTTTTTTTTTTTAAAGAAATACCTACTTATATAAAAGTATTATGGATGTGAGGTTCAACACGATGACTACAGTTAACACTGCTACGTGATAGGAAAGTTGTTAAGAGAGTAGATACTAAGAGTTCTCATCACCAGGAGATCATTTTTTCCCTTTATTATTTCTTTCTTTCTTTTCTTTTTATTGCACTGAAATGAGAAAATGTATGTAGGCTGAACCTATTGTGGTAACCATATCATAATACATGTAAATCAAATCATGATGCCGTATGCCTTAAGCTCATAAGTGATGCGATATATGTCAATTATTTCTCAATAAAACTGGAAAAAATTTCTAATTTTTCAATAACCTAGACACTTCAATTACTCCTTTTCTGACTGTTTGGGGCCATCTTATTCATTACACCATATTCAAAGGCACAATGAAGGGGCTTGGGAAGGAGATAGAACACAAAATAGATTTTTCTACTTGACTGGAGACATGTAACACAATTGACCAACTCAGGACTTCTTTGTAGTTCTCATTGTATCTTAATACTCCCTTTTTACCTAAAAGTATTTTATGGATTCCTCCCCCATGCTTTGGAGGAAGGGTCAAGGAAGGAAATAACCACACAATGGATAATTGTGCAATTTCAGAGCACAACTCTCTGGTACATATTAAATATTTGGTATTTAATTAGTAGTTTAATAGATCAAATAGCATATTACTCTAATTATGCAAAGCTGTATTGCATGTTAATGATGCATGTATCTCATTCTTTTTATAAGAACACTGCTAATTACTAAATGATGGTTTAATGATTTGCAACTGGGTTAACTACATACATGGCATATTTTAGTATACCAGTTTTATATCAATCCCAAGCAGTAAAAAATCAAGCAATCTTAAAATGCATATATTTAATACAGAACCATAATCTACACTAGTTGGAAAATAAGATTGTCTGATTACACTCACTTTTAGTTAAAAAAAAATTACTACCAGAGTAACTAAATTTTGCTTTAGCCAATTCAAATTTTCTTCGGATTTCCTTCTTGTCTTAAATGTTGATTCCTTATTGGCAAAATGTGAAAAACAATCATATCACGAAATTATTTGAGAGTAGGAACTTAATACATGTTTTCTGATAGTTGTGAAAAAAAATCAAACGTCTAGCCTAATTTAAATGAATCTATTTGTCTTTGCATTGCTATACTGATAATATCAATCTAGCAGGATAGCAGATTAATTTTTTCTTAGTAGTTCATTTATTTCTGCAAGATTTATATTCATATCCATGCTGTTGGAGTCAGAGTCATTGTCAGGCTTATTGAAGACTTCCTTCAGGATTCCTTGCAATCTTATTGGTGTCACATTTTGAGTACACATTCCAGTTCTATCATTCAAAAATTTTATTGCATTTTAGTTTGCACAGATGGAACAACAAAAAAAAGTAACTAAGACAGTGGTTGAGAAATAAAACATTTCTGTTTCTTCAAAGGATTTTAAAAGATTAGAGGAATACAAAGACCAGTAACAATTTTTCTTACCTTTCTCCACTCGGCAGCATGACATTGGGCATTTACACTCCCAGATGGGATCAGTATAGAATGCGAGAATCTCTTTGAAATCAGATATTTCTGTGGCCTGTCAGATTCTAGGGAGGGTGAAAAAAAAAGAGATGGCTGGGTGAAATGAACATAGTGAAGAATTATGGGAAATGTAGTAAGAAACAGTAACTCAATAGCAGTGATAAAAGTAAAGGGGAGAAAACCAATAATGTTTGAAATGTAGAGATCCTGGTATTTGAGCTGCCTTTGCTGTACCATTGAAATGCTCACCCAGGAGAGTCTAATACAGGAAATTCAGTAGAAGATTATAAAATTATTACATGGAAGCTACTGTCATTATGCCTTTAGACACAGCATCTGGGAGTTGAGGTTGAATAGGCTTGTGCATCAGTATGGAATATTTAAACAGCCTGGTATGAAATGAGGACTTCCTAAAGTACTGTTTCATCTCTGTCTGTCTTACAAAGAGCATTCAGAGGACAGTAAAACTCTGATGGAAACTCTATTTCAAATTCAAAATGTGTTATGTTTGGTTCATATACATATATTTAAAGCCAACATGTTAAAATTGTGATATGTCATATAAATATCTGATTTCTCTCTTTTCTTAGAAATTAGTATCATCTTAAAATACACAATCAGATTTCCTTGTTGCCACACTAGATTGAAAGAGAAGCAGAGATCTGAGCCAGGGAATGCATTTCCCACAGTACATATTGTTCTCTCTTGTCTCCCTGATACTATGACCAACTATTGATTGGGGTTTTTTTTATCAGCCTTATAGCTTATCTTAAGGCTTATTTTTAATGCTAGAATTTTTTTTTCTTTTCTTCCTGTTATATGTTATCACTTTCTTAGGAACCTACTAGGAATTTCAATTTGTGACACAGGTTTTTTGGCTCCCCATTGCCCACAGTCCATGAAAAGCCACTCAGCCTGACATACATTTAATGTTCTTGAATCGTGTCACACACATTCATACCTGTCATGGTGTTACATGCTAAAACAGTGGTGATGCCACTACTGGGGGGCATATAAGAGTGCAAAAGATACACTCCCTGCTCTCAAGGATCCCAGAATATATGAAGACAGAGAGATTTCATGGAATTTTGTGATAAGTGTTCTAACAGAGCATTTTCATCAAATATTATCATAGAAATACAGGGGACAGCAATATCAATTCAGCCTCAGCTGGAACTTCTGGGAAGCTCTTGACAGAGAAGATAATGCCTTCTTTGTAGATAAGCATTTAATGCTTGTGAAAATAATAATACTCACCATTCTTTGATACTCCCTTTTAAAAAAGTATTCCTTTTCCTTGTTATGGAAGAACTGGACATTCTCAGGTCTCCCTATCCTCTCTCCATCCTCATCTTCAGGATAGAATGTCTGGAAGTTCAGCACTCATTCCACCTTCCCTCTGCTTCCCAAGAATCCTCAGAGCTCAAAGAGGCTCTATGGTCCTCCACTAATTTTAGTGTATTTATCACGTGAGTAAAATGTTCTTGTGTTGGGCAATCTGGAACAACTTATAATTTGCATGAGTATATGTTTTCTGAGTTCTGAGCAAACATCTTGAATAATTTGTTGTATGTGTATGCTTAGAGGATACAGAAATAAACAATGATGGGACGTTCTCTGAACTCTTAGGATAATTTTAGATTTAAGAACACAGACATAGTAAAATTGTTTCCTAACATGCAGAGTAATCATTAATAAGTTCTTCTACTGTAGAAACAAACAGTATGCTTTCTCTTATATTTTTATTTTTCTGAGCCAATTCAAGAATGATTATTTATCTTTAGTATAAAGTACAGGACAGAATTAATGCTTCTTGGTTTATTTTGGTTTTAGGTGATCTACTTATAAATCCCAAAAAACTAGTATTTATAAAAACAATTGACAGAAGATGAATTGCCAACATTAGAATCAAAGTATGATGCATTGCCTGAGAAATAGACTGTTTATTTTTAAGTTGAAGCAAACACTGTTTGTCAAAGTGTAGAGTTATTTATTACATTTGACCAAATATCAAATTGCTTTTTAAAAATATTTATTTATTTTTAGAGATAGAGAAAGAGAGAAGTTGGTTGGGGGGAGGTGTGGGCAGAGGAAAAGAGAAAACCTCAAGCAAATTCCCAGGAAAGCACAGATTCCCAATGAGGGGCTTTGATCCCATGACCCTGAGATCATGATCTGAGCTGAAATCAAGATTCGGATGCTTAACCAACTGAGCCACCCAGGTGCCCCCCAAATATTGAATTATTAAATTCATTATCTGAAAAAGAATAGTATAATCTTTATATTTATTCTTAAGTAATCAAATAGGATTAAATAAATATATTTTTCAAGTCTCCAAAGACATATGTGAAGTCATGTATATGTGTATGTGTGTAAATACATATATATGTGTATATATGTATATATACACATTTATAAAAGATTTATTTATTTATATGAGAGAGAGAGAGAGAGAATGTGTACTCAAGCAGGGAGAGGGGCAGAGGAAGAGAGAGAGAATTTCAAGCAGACTCCACACCATGCAGAGAGACAACGTGGGGCTTGATCTCACCATCCTGAAACTAAGAGTGGCATGCTCAGCCAACTGAGCCACATAGGCATCCCTGGGGTTTTTTTGGATATTAGAAAAGAAAACCCTCAAATAAACTGTATGAATGTCTCCTTAAAAGCAAACCACAACATAAATAATAGTTTCCCCAAATATCCTTAAATTTAGCTATCTTAATACTTTTTATTCTCCCTATACACATTAGGAAAAGATATCAAGTTATATTTTGATATAAATTAAAAAATTCTGGATACTTAATCTTTAAACAATACTTATTTGAACATCCAGACATTTTAAGCTATGCATTTATGTCTAATTTTCCCCATAACTGAACTTAATTCAATGGCACTAATGAATGAAAATTGATGTACTCTTTGTGAGGCACAAGTAGAAGTAATGTACTTGGTCCCAAATCATCATTTGAAAGCTATCAATCAATATATTGGAAGAAGCAGCCTTGGCTCTACTATTTTAAAGTGGGACCAAAACAATGCAGGAATATTGAGTGCACTTTCCACTCAATATTGGGCTGCTTTTTAAAATACAGTTCACAATTGGTACCAGAATTCAGAGAAAAACAGGAAATTCCATTTAGATTGCTGCCTACATTCTTCTGCTGTTCCAATTGAGTTTCTTTGTATTGTTTTGTACTATTATCATGGTTACACTCAATCCCACTCTGTGGTAGAAATGTACAACTTTTAAGCGTCTGTTGTTAGAATATGAAACAACCTTGGTTGTGAGACATTATTAGTTACTTGAATGAGCAGAGTTGTAGCTGAGGTTACAAGCAGGAATCTATTGTACAAAATAGTTATGGACTATGAGGAACTGACTGGGTTTAAGAGACTAATTCCAAAAAACTTAGATGGGCTTCTCTGGGCTTATAACATAGTACCTGGAGTGTCATGCATAGCTCCTGTGGTTCCAGGGTATTCAAAGACATGGGCAGGGTACGGAAGGGGACAATTTAATAGAGCAATGATTATCATCTTGTTATCTGTCTATCCAAACCTAAAATCCAGCTGATGGACTAGGAAAAGATCATGGAAGTGAATGGCAAGACATAAATAGGGTACAGGAGAAACAGGTAACGGAAGGAGTTTCAAGGCATGTCTTTGATTAGAAACAGTTTACTCATTTGACACATATTGATAGATGATTGCTAGGTACCAAATACCTGTGAGAACTGGGATCGGAAGTGAATAAGGTACAGCCCGTTTTCAAGGATCTCATCGTTCAATGAATTATTTAGACAGTTGCACAGATTGTTGTGTACAACGAAGTAAGTCACCAGTTAATGGCGGTACCAGAGATTAAGGACATTTTGATGAAAGGCAGCTCATTCATTCTGAGGGGTTGTGGAGTAGGGAAATGAAAAGTGTTCACGATTAGGAAACTGAATGAGCAAACACTGAATGAAGAATATTTGGGGTGGCAGAAGTGAAAAACAGCACAAAGTGAAAATGTTTATCCAGAATTGAGACTGGTGAAACAGGCAGATGTCAAGTCAGGAGGATTATTTTTCCATTTCTGATGTTTCTATTTCTACCTTGTACATAATAGGAAGTCACTGAAAAGATTTAATCAGGGGAATTTTATAGGTAAAATTTTCATTTCGCTTTTATTATGCCTGCAGCTGTGTGGATGATAGATAGGAGGGGCTAAACCAGAGTCAGTTTGGAGGTTATTATATTGGTTCTCTTGAGAGATGATGAGACCTGACCCATGAGAATGGATTTAGTTGAGTTGGAAATAGAGGAGGTAACAGATTTGAAATTTACTTAAGAAATAAAGGAGGAAGAAACAATTTGGCATGCAGAAATAATGCTGTGTGCTCAGCATATTCTATTGCTTTTTTTCAAAAACCCAGGCTTGTGGATAGACTACATTTTCCAACCTCGTTGCAGTTAAGGAGGCCTTATGACTTCACACTGACCAGTAGAATATAGTTAGAATTATTATTTGTTATCTCTGGTTTTGGGTCATAAAAATCTCTGCAATCTTGCAGTTATTCCTCTCTCTCCTTTGGTTGCATAGAGTTCTAAGGAGTACTCCAAGAGCCGAGGGGAGGGCATAAAACTTGACAGAAGGAGTCTGTATCCCTAAGTGACTCTAGGGGAAAAAACCCTCAATTACAGACCCATGTTGCACTTTATTGTATCTACTCAGGCCTTTGTTATAACAATGACTTGCCCTACATAAGTGAAAAAAATGAACCAGAATGAACATGTTTAAATGGGAATGTACCATTTCAGTTTTGACAAGATGAATTTGAGGTACTTATGAAGTGATTACCAAGAAGGTGAAACCCTAAGTAGATAACGTCATTCAGGAGAATGGTTGACTAAAGAAAATAGTAAATAAAGAAAGAAATTCTGGGAGCACCAAAAGTCAGGAGCCACAACCATAAGAAAAACAAGGAACTGAAGCTGGAGAGCGAGTCAAGTTAAAATCAGGAGGGATGTGACTTACCCTTTTAAGGTGGTAAAAATTTACTTTTGAGATGATGGGAAGTCTCCAACTGATTTAATCAAGGGAGTGCTATGGTAAGATTCTCATTTCAGTTAGATGACTCTTGTAGCTCAGGAGATGACATGTGTGGGCCTAAAGTGTTAGAGAGGAGGTGAGAGGCTACCACAGTAGCTTCATGGCTAATGTGAAGCTGTCTTAGAAACAAGTGAAGTTCCGAGGGAAAAAAATACATCTAATTCAGAGAATGATCAAAAATGTCAAGTACAAGAGAATGTTTCATTGTTATAACATTGTGTTCGGCAATATGGCAGTCAACAGGGGCATTAGCCATCTTGTGGTGAGAGTGAGGCATGACTAGAAGTGGGGAGAGACTGCCAAGGTAGACAGGCTTTGATGGAAGGCAATGGAAGACCCTGGATTGTAGCCAGAGCTATGTAGTTAGGGCTGAGTGATTTTTACTGTTGATTTTTGTTAAGGAAAAGATGCAAACATGTTTACATACTAAAGGGAAAAAGTCAGAAGAGAAGCAGAAAGAGCTTGAAGATTACACAAGTAGAAGAGAAAAGTGAGATAGTGAAGTCCCAGGGTACGAGTGGCACCAAAGTCAAATTGGTGGTGGAATGAACTTGAATAGAACATGAGAAGAACATCATCAGAAACTAGAGGAAAAGAAGTGAGAGTTCCCGCATTAATGTCTATAGGTGTGGATGGCTGAAAGATGGGACGGTTCATACTCTACTTCCTCTACCTTCTCTAGAAGAGATGAGCAAGCATATTGAACAAGGTGGTAGGAAATACATTAGATGATCACTGAGAGCACCAAAACATTAAAACCAAAGACAAATAAAAATATCTGTGCATGGTAGTAGAAGTTATTTATTTTTATCAAAAATTTTTGAGGCCAAGGATAATGATTACTATGAAGTTGCAAGTTTTCATTATCATGAGTAATTCAAGTATTAGATTTCAGTTTCTGAAACCAATTCTTTTGCAGTGATTTTGGGCTTTAAAATGCAGTGATATTTTATGAACACTGTCATTGTTGAGCTACCTTTTCCATTGGCCATGAATATAAACATATTTACCATATAATTAAAAAATCATGGGACACCTAGGTGGCTCAGTCAGTTAAGTGTCTGCCTTTGGCTCAGGTCCTGATCCCAGGGACCTGGGATCGAGCCTCCCACATCAGGCTCCCTGATTCTCTCTCTCCTGCTCCCCTGCTTGTGCTCTCTCTTTACCTCTCTGTCAAAAAGATAAATAAAATCTTTAAAATAAAAATAAAATAACATTAAATGTCTAGTTACATAGGGCCCTTCACCCATCTTCATCTGGGCTTCCCAGATGAAGCCCATCTGGGAACACAAGTAGACAGGAGTTCATTCCATCAATGATTCTACTCACTTATCATCCTAAAGCATGAGCATAAGACAAGAAAAAAAAAATCCATCTGAAATGGAAATCAAAGGGTATCACCTCTTTTTTCACGGGAGAATTTTATGAAATGAAGATTTCCTATGAAATAAGCCACATGTGGTATTGATGACAAAATCAATACCATTATGGAAATGTCAAACACCACTACTTCTGAGAGACTTCTCTTTAAGCACTCCAGTTAAGTTGGAAGCTTCTTCTTGTCACTCTCTTTTAAAACCAAACATGCCTCTGACATAGCACTCTACACAGAAGAATTAGTTTCCCTTACCTGCCGCCCACAAAAAATTTAGTTCCTTGAGAACTGTGACTATAGTTCATTCGGTTATATTTCTAGAACTTTGTAGACCGCTTAGTACATTGTAGGCAATCACTAACTCTTAATTGAATAATTGAATAAAAAAATAAGTGAATCACTGATTACATTAAGTGGGTGAATACCCTTGTATTCAGAAAAGATAGAGATTTGTCTGGTTTAGTTCTAGACCTCACAGGTAAAGAAAGCTACTGTTTATTTCCTCAAAACAAAAATGAAATGAAAGAAAAACATAAAATTTTCCATTATTCATAGCAAGAATATGCAGAACATACATCTCATTTTTGCATATAATAGCTGTTGTCCTTTCTTACTTTCTTACTTATTTAGAAATGCTACAGAAAAATTGGAGAAAAAAAAAGCAAAATGTGTGTTATTACATTCAAAAGTAACACTTCATTACACAGTACGATTAGCGAAAGACTGCTTTCTGGCCTAGTATTCTATAGCTCAGGAAAAGAAAGTTCAATTAATAGTTAAAGCCCTGATACATTGCAGCAGAGATATAAATCACAGAATAAAAAGTGCTCTTCTGTTGGCTTTTTGGGTTTGCTAAGCAAAGAAGCAACAAGGAAACCTTTCTGCATATCCTTAAGGGTTACCAAATCTTTACTTTGCATTCATCTCTTTAGTTTTTATTTTGAATTCATTTTGGTTTTGTGAGAATAGCTGAGAAAGGCGATTGAATAGTCATTTTATAGTAAAAATATTATGCCTACAAATAAAATCATTTGTTTGATAAAATGCATTGCTTATAGTATTAATAAAGAAAATATTACTTCCACTAATTGTTACTATTTTACACACTTGAAATCTTATCAAAATGAGTTCATATTGAATAAATTCTTACAAGATAAAATATTCAGAGGCTATGTTCAAATTTGAAAGTTACAAATTTTCCAATAGCAGTCCTAGCCCAACGGAAAAATGACTGATAATTTTAACACATTATTCAATGCACAGGTACTAATTTTGAATTGTTTTGGAATTATTTCTCCCTTCTCAAGTGAATTCATAGCATTAGTCCTTCTAAATTTAACGTGCCACAAAAGGATGATTTAAGTGCAAAGAACATTAGACACGTAGATATTACAGGAGCTGCAGCGCTCTGTGATCTGAAGCAAGTCACCTAACCACTCTGAGCTTCATTTTCTTTTCCATCTTTGAACTTACAATATTATTAACTGTTTTATCAATTTTGGAGAGCTTTTTTTTTTCAAAGATTTTATTTATTTATTTGTCAGAGAGAGAGGGAGAGCGAACACTGGCAGACGGAGGCAGAGAGAGAGAAGCAGGCTCCCTGCCGAGCAAGGAGCCCGATGTGGGACTCGATCCCAGGACGCTGGGGATCATGACCTGAGCTGAAGGCAGCTGCTTAACCAACGGAGCCACCCAGGCGTCCCAATTTTGGAGAGCCTTTGTGATGACTAAAGGATACACTTCAAATGCTACTTACATGGAAAGTATTTTTAAATGCTAGATGATTACATTTTCCCATGTATTAGAAGTAATTTGGAACTACTGATGAATGGCTTGCGTGTTCGCCAGAATTTGTTTCCTTCCATTATGTTTTTGGGATTTTCTTCACAATTGAAAACATCAATCAATAAACATAATATATGAACACCCCCTATTTTTGCTCCAAATTTGCTTATTCTCTTTTCCTTAAGTACTAATGATATTACGAGAAAATTAAAGAAAGAAAAGAGGCAGTTACATACTTTGAACGGAGGCAGTTAGTACTTCTAACTGGCACTTCTAACTCTTTTAAGAGGCTCTTCTGGAGCAAGATTAGAAGATGCCTGATTTCCTATTGGTTTTAAGAGTGGGAACTAAAATTTTTCTTTGAGATATTCTCTTTAACCTTGTGAAGGTGATTAATTAAATCCAAAACTATATCACCTCATTACTTGAAGAAGACCTGAGTTAGTAAAAGAATTCAACTATAGGTGTTTCAGATCAGTAAATTTGTCATTTTACATGATGATGTTGATAGCTCGCTTCACTGGTAGAAAGGGGACTCTCTGAAGAGATTACTCTCATGCAAACTTACTTTGTTTTATTCTGCCTGTGCCTTATGATTACTTTTATTTTTGATTTATTAGTAAAGGTTGATACTGAGACAGATCTCTGATCCACATGAGGTGACTGAACAATCTGATCCTTTGTATTATCTAAGGGCCTCCTGGCAGGCTACTGTAAGGATTTTGGCTCTTTCTCGAATGAGATGTGGTCATCAGAAAGATTTGAAAAACAGAGTAACATCATATGACTTGAATTGAAATGGGAGAATACATCGTAGAGGAACAAATTCAGAAGCAGGGAAAGAATATTGGCAAAGCAGGGAGAGGTCTAGGACACAACTCTCCATATCCTTTCTCCCTGCATCAGGATTTCCTCTGGCGCAGAGTAACATATGAAATCTTTAAGTAATATATGCACCTTATTACTTACTCAAAGATTTCTGTTTGGTTAGTGAAAATGTCTCTATTTTATTCTCAGGTTTGTGACATTTTTCTTAGGATGAGGTCCTATGAACCCATCAATTCTGTTTGCTTATCACATTCAGTCCCAGATAGATCAGGTGTATCCAGCTAACAGCACTCCAGAAACAAGTATTCTCTGGCTAGCAAATGCAGATAGTTTGTTTGCAGAAAGCTTGTTATGGGTATGTTGACAATCATAAGTGATTGGCTCATCTTTTTTTCTTTCCCTCAGGTGTGTTCCCTTATAAGGATTGCAGGCCTGCTCCTTACCCATTTTTTCCCCCAGGCCCTCACCAGATTTGGCTTTCATTTTCATGATGGGTTCATCTCCCACTTATCTTACCCTACTTCATTCCAGCTTGGTCATTCCAGTCTCCTTTGTTGTCCTCAAAGATACCATATTTCTGTTCCAGGACGTTCACATTTGCTAATCTTTCCACCTGGTAGGTGTCCCCATATATTTGTACAGCTATCTTTCTCTTTTTGCTTCAAATTTACTTGCAAGTCTTTTTGCTCCAAACTTCCTATGCATGTTAGAATCACCTTTCCCCTCCAACACTCCCTATACTCTTCTACTCTTCTATTTCTCTCCATGTCAACTATCATGATTTAATGTACAGATATTTTACTTATACATGGTTGTATTATAGATTTCTCACCATTAGAATTAAGATCTGAGATTGATTGATTGGTTAATTTATATATATTCATATAATATTCTTCATATATATTTATATTTATTTATATATCTGTGTGATCTTGAGCAGGTGGTTCAGTTTCTCTGTGCCTAGATCTCTTCATATACTTATATTATTTATATTTATATTAATTTATTTATATATTTTTAAATATTAATTTATTCTTGCTACTTCATCCACTGTTATACACCCAGTATTCTGAGGGATGTCTGGGACTAAGCAGTCCCTCAGTTAAATGTTTGCTAGATGAATGAATGAATGAAGTAAAATAAACATCACTTCACATTATATTGTGAGCCACATCAGCCATAACTTTTATCTAATTATCCTCTCACATCTATGAATGAGGGAATATCAAATCCATTTCACAGAGTATTTATATTATACAACAATATATGCTCTGGTATGCATTCACTTGTACTATTTTCTCCCAAATGCTTCTTTCCTCTAGTTAACAGACTGTTTCTTTTTTTTTTAATCATGAAAATTGCACATTTTCTTTCTACCCACTTTCCCTCCTTTAGAGTCCATTCACGATGAGGCAAGACAACCCTTGCTATAATTTCTATAACCTAAGATATACCCAGGTTGTCCCTCAACCTAACTGGAACACCTTGCAATCACTAAAACCTGAATTAGGTGTCTCATTAGCTTATCTATTCCTAGCTTTTGATAATATGACATAAAAACTTTATATGCCCAATGGAGACATCATGGAAAATGTCAGTTTCTTCCTCTAATTTTGTTTCTCAAAGATGTATTGATCCCAAGGGTCATGATTCATTAGGTTATGAGCCAATTATATAACCAAGATACTATGAAGTACCTTATATCTACCAGGCATTTAATGATATTCTGGAATTCACAGCTGGAAAAAGAATGGTTATCTGCACCACCTTATACAGATACTATACTCATTCAATTTAATGATACTTAACACCAAGTTTCAGACCCTTACACCATTCAGTTTAAGTGTTACATTTGCAATATGTACAGAATTGCTATGAGAGCTCAAAGGAAGAAGAACCTGTTTTGCTTCAGCTGATTATTTCTGTTTAGTTTTTAGAGCAAATTAGAAATAGTAGGTGGAGTCCTTCTTACAAGTTGCTTCATTTATATTTTTCTAGTTTCCATGTGGGCACAGAATGATGGATGTATCTCTCATGGTTATTCTATGAGAACATGGTGTTTGTAGCCTATCTAGCATGCTTTCTAATATGAAAAAGGGGGCCCATATTCAATTTTGTCATCTATAAAATAATGATAGCAATGTGCAATTAGTAGCATTGTGAGCATTAAATAAAAGTATATGATAGGAATATGAAACATAATGTCTGGCTAAGAAGGGTGACTTTAGAAACCCGTACAGCACAGCGAATAACTGTTCAGGCTTTGGAGTCAGATATACCTAGTTCAAATTCATGCTCTACCACGTATTATCTGTGTGATCTTGAGCAGGTGGTTCAATCTCTCTGTGCCTAGACTTCTTCATGTGTAAAATTAGGATGATAACCATACCCAGTTCACAAAAAAATGCTTGAAGAGTAAATATGATCATTACATGTAAATCACCAAGAAAAGTGTTCGACATAGTAGCAAAGATGTCCAACATTACCCTTTACTATTCTTCTCTTTCTCTGCTACACTTATTTTAAGAGGCATTATGAAAATAATGATCAAAGACAATACTACCTAATAGTACAGTGTGAATAGGCTGCTACTATGTACAGATACTCTGTTTTTGTTCTGCTTTTGGCTTATAAACACCTTTACTGACTAATGCTTAATCTTCCCACCTCATCCATATGTGTTTGCCTTTTTATTTTCATCTCACCTCCTGCCATACAATTTAACTCAACATTACATTCATTTGGTAATTTTTGTATGTGTGCTTTCCTGTCTGCTTATTGGGATGTCTGTGAACAAATATCAATTAACACTTACAAATATAAATGTAAGCATTGAAATTATTTAAAAAGGTGAAAAATGCCCCCCAATAAAGAGCATAATACTGCCACATATTTTAATTAAAAAAATATATTCTATTTGAAATTTTATTGATAGCATTAAATCATTATTGTTTAGTACTGCATTCTATTTCCGCTTTTTGAAGGACTGTATAAGCATAGGCTTAATGTATGTCCAACATTACCTAATCCTGTCTCCTTCCTAATATAATTGATATAGCTTCATAGGATGTCAGAAAAAAAACAAGGACATCCTAACAAATACTCCTTAGGTAAATACAAGGTGGCCTTTGACCAAGGACATCCTAACAAATACTCCTTAGATAAATAGAACATGGCCTTTGGGATGTTTAAATAATCTCACATTTTTATTGAGGTGAGGCATCAAATAATGATGGAAATAGTTTTATGGGCAGCACTAAATGTTCAATCTGGCTAGAACACATTCGTCTCAAACTTAATGAGAATTATCTCACAGGAAAATCCTTGTCTTCCCAGAGTATATGCTAAGTGCCTTCCATCCACTGTATTTTCTGGTTTGCCCTGGTTATCAAGAATCTCAAAAGCAAACATACAGTTTAGTCTCAACAAGTGTGTTGATTTTGAAAAATTGTGTTCACATGTACTTATTACCTGTGATTTTTAATTTTTTTAAATTTAAATTCAATTAGCTAACATATGGTACATCATTAGTTTTTGATGTAATGTTCAATGATTCATTAGTTGTGTATAACACACAGTGCTCATCACATCACATGCCCTCCTTTGTGCCCATCACCCAGATACGCCATTCCTCCACCCACCTAGCTTTCCATAGCCCTCAGTTTGTTTCCCAGAGTCAAGGGTCTCTCATGGTTCATCTCCCTCTCTGATTTCTTCTCCTTCAGTTTTCCCTCCCTTCCCCTATTGTCCTCTGTACTATTCCTTATATTCCACATATGAGTAAAGCCATGATAAAGCTAGTAAAGCCATGATAATTGTATTTCTCTGTTTGACTTATTTCACTTAGCCTAATCCCCTCCAGTTCCACCCATGTCAATGTAAATGGTAGGCACTCATCCTTTCTAACAGCTGAGTAATATCCCATTGTATATATGAACCACAACTCTATTATCAATTCATCTCTTGAAGGATATCTCAGCTCCTTCCACAGTTTGGCTATTGTGGACATTGCTGCTATGAACACTGGGGTGCTTTAGCCCCTTCTTTTCACTACATCTGTATCTTTGGGGTAAATACCCAGTAATGCAATTGCTGGGTAATAAGTTAAAGTTATACCTGTGATTTTTTTAAAGTACAATGTATTTTTACATTAACCTTATTGTTATACATTGCTATAAAGTAACTCAATTCTTTGGAGAGGGGAAGGATCAGTATATTCAGTACATTAACAGCATCCCCAAGATCTGGAAAATATACCAAGTAAAGATATTTAAGTCTCTTTTCCCACGTCAATAAACTAATAGCCCCTGTTGATACCAATGAAAATTACAGGTGAGATAATGGAACCACATTTGTATATTACAATAATACAAAATTTCTTCATACTCCCATATTAAGCTGTTGATTGTTAATTACATTTTGAAAGGAAAATTAGACTGAGGTCTTTAGAACAAATTACTCTGGCATGCATGCTCTCAGAAGGAAAAAAAAAAGATAGACTGATAATGCTTTCCTCTTGAGATATATGAAAATTCCTGTGAATTTCTTTTTCACTTCAATTATTTATTTCAAGAGAAGTCCAACATTATATTTCTAGGAATAAGACTGCCGCATCAATGGAGTATGAATCAGTGCCATTCACTGACATGAAAATTTTATTATATCCAATAATGTAGGCTAGAGCTGTGCTAAACAGGTAAAGATACCTGTAACTAGAATCCAATTGATAACCAAATTCCCCAGAACATTCACACAGATATCCTTTCTCAATATTCCCCTTTAATTTGTCATCAGAAGTAAAGCAAAGCAATAAACTAGAAGACAACATGTGCAACTCTTAAGGCAACCAAGGTATGCTGATATACCTACCTACACATCTGCAAAATTATAAGAAAAAATCCAATTTAAAAATAAAAATAAGACAGAATCTTTATAGAAGAAAACACGTGAATGTGGAAGATGAAATGTGAATAACTAATAAACTATGGTCAACATCATCCAAATTATTCTTTCTTTTTTTTTCATTTAAATTCAATTAATTAACATGTAATATATTATTGGTTTCAGAGGTAGAGATCAGTGATGTATCAGTCTTATATAATACCCAGGCTCATTGCATCATGTGCCCTCCTTAAAATTTTAAAAATGAGATGTCTATACCTTTTTATTTAGGTTGTCAAAATTGAAAATATCACAAAGATTTAGAATATCCTCATACATTGTTTATGGCAACATGAATTCCTACATTTGGAGGAAGATACTTTTTAATCTCTTAAAACAGAAAGAATATAATTTGACTCCACAATTCCAAATCTGGGGATCAGTGATGCAATATAAGAGTATCAATACATTGTATAACTAAACAAGAATGCTTACTGCAACATTGTTTATATAATGAAGAATAAAATTCAAAGACTGGATGGCTGATGTGCTTTTCGAAAATCAGTGCCATTCTCCATTCTTCTTACTTGTTTGATGACCTGGGAGGCTGATCTGTGAGAATTGCATCAGGGATTTCTTACATTCTGATAGACACTTCCACTCAGATTTAGATAGTGAGGAGAAGGAAGAGAGGGGTGTAAGCCTGGGGTTTTATTCCCCAGTCTCATTCCCTGCTAGGTTTCCATGGATTTGTTAAGTCCCTTGACCAGAGGCCACAACTCCTGTCAAGAATTAACCAACCTTCTGGAGGCTCTCTCTGAATTCTAGTATCTACTCCCTTCTCTTGTCCATTCAGGTTTTGGGGGGTTTTTTTGTTTTGTTTTTGGGGGGTTTTTTGGTGTTAGTTGTTCCCTGGTGTTACCAGCCCTTTGTTGTTCTTTGTTGTTGCTGTTGTTATCGTTTTTCCCAACTGCTTTTTAAGTAGTCACTTAATTAAATTATCTTCAGCTTGAATATGCCATTCGGTTCCAACTGGAATATTGACTGATTCATCTATCAATAAGAGAATGATTTGGTAAATTTACATAGCTATACCCAGAAAGTGCATTAAATCTATGTGTTTGGGCTTAGAAGAATATGTGTAAGATAGAGTGAGAAACTCAATTTAATAGCAAAATATGCCATTAACAAAAAGAAAAGACAAGACACTAAGAAAAGATATGTGTAACACAAATAACTGAATATATATTAGTATCTAAATTATATAAGAAATCTCATAAGTCAATTAGAAAAGGACAACAACCCCAGCTTTAAAAATATATGGTAAGTAATATGAATAATTTGTGTAAGAAAAACATCAATAAACTAACATGCTAAATACATACATTACAAACATATGTATGAAAATGTCCTATTTTACTTAGAGCAATATAAATGAAAAGAAATGCTATTTCACCGACATTAGATTTTTAATATGAATTTTTTAATATGTTGGAGATGATACAGAGCAAATGTAGTACCAATAAGTTGAGAACTGTATAACATATATTTGATGAGTATATGCATATGCTTTGATGTAGCAATTTCACACCTAGATATAGTCTCTCAAGTAGGAGTCAGCAAATTTAGCTTGCATCAAAATCAGCAGGAGATCATGTTAAAACACAGATTGCTGTCCCTACCACCAGAGTTTCTAATTCAGTAGGGCTGGGGTGGGCCCTAAGAATTTCCATTTCTGAAAAGTTCTCAAGGGATACTGATGCTGCTGGTCTAAGGCCCATACCCCGAGAATGAATATTGTAGAGAAACTCTTATCCATGCACACAATAAGATATGTAAAAGACTGTCCATTGCAGCACTGTTTCCAGTAGTAAAAATTGGGAACAAATTTAAAGTTCATTTACAGAATAGATGTATAATTTGGAGTATACTTATACCATGAAATATATATATATATATAACTGGGAGGATACTTATACAACTAAACAAAAACTACCTGTATATCCGTTAAACTGATAATATAATATTGAGTAAAAAAAAACTATTTGCAGAAGGATAAATTCGCTATGTTATTTATATACATTTTTATAACAGGTAAAACAATAAAATTTATTATTTGTGGCTAAACATTTATATATGCAATTTTTTTTCTTTAGATAAAGGCATTTTTATTTCAAAGTGTTTTGGGTTTTTTTGCCTTCTTCTCAATCTTTTTTTTTAATTTTTTATAAACATATAATGTATTTTTATCACCAGGGGTATATGTCTGTGCAATTATTTTAAAAAATGTGTGGGAATGAAAATTCTAAGTATAAAATAGTGATAAACTCTGAGAAAGGATAAAATAGGATTTGGGAGAAATATACCATGAGATTCAGCTGAATCTGTAAAATACTGTATCTTAAGCTGAGTTGAAGGGTTACATGGGTACTCATTATATTAGTCTCCACATTTTATGCATGAAGGTCTTTTTTTTTAAATTAAATTTAATTAGTTAACATACAGTACAATATTAGTTTCTGGAGTAGAATTCAGTGATTGATTGCTTACTTACATACAACACCCAGGGCTCATCACAAGTGCCCTCTTTAATACTCATCACCTATCTAGCCCATGCCCCTCCCACCTTCCTCCATCACACCTCATTTTGTTCTCTATTATTAAGAGTTTCATGGTTTGTTTCCTTCACTCTTTTTTTTTCTTTTTCTTTTCCCCCTTCCCATATGTTCATCTGTTTTCTTTCTTTTTTTTAATCTGTTTTCTTTCTTAAATTCCACTTATGAGTGAGATTATATGGCATTTGTCTTTCTCTGACTGATTTCACGAAGCATAATATGCTCTAGTTGCTTCCACATTGTTGAAAATGACAAGATTTCATTTTTTTTTGATGGCTGGTAATATCTATATCTATCGATCTATATCTGTCTATGTGTATCACATCTTTTTTTTCAGTCATCAGTCAACGGACATTTGGGCTCTCCCCATATTTTGGCTACTGTTGTATTGATAATCCTGCTATAAACATCGGGGTGCATGTACCTCTTTGACTTTACATTTTTGTATCCTTTGGGTCAATACCTAGTAGTGCAATTGCTAGATCCTAGAGTAGTTCCATTTTTAACTCTTTGAGGAACCTCCATATTCTTCAGAGTGGCACACCAGTTGCGATCCCACCAACAGGGCAAGAGCGTTCCCTTTTCTCCATATCCTTGCCAATCCCTGTTACTTCTTGTGTTAACACAATTCTGACAGGTGTGAGATGGTATCTCACCATGGTTTTGGCTTGTATTTCCCTGATGCCGAGTGATGTTAAACATCTTTTCATGTGCCTGTCAGCCATCTGTATGTCTTCTTTGGAAAAGTGTCTGCTCATGTCTTCTGTCCATTTCTTAACTGGATTATTTCTTATCCCATGGATAAGTTCTTCATATTTTTGGATACTATTTATCAGATTTGTTGTTTGCAAATATCTTCTC
Source organism: Mellivora capensis (assembly GCA_004024625.1). Classification (NCBI taxonomy): domain Eukaryota; kingdom Metazoa; phylum Chordata; class Mammalia; order Carnivora; family Mustelidae; genus Mellivora; species Mellivora capensis. Next base: position 13,187 of record PISX010017222.1, on the reverse strand, counting down.
CCATTCCATAGGCTGCCTTTTAGTTTTGTAGAGTGTTTCCTTCACTGTGCAGGAAAAACTGCTCTTTATCTTGATGAAATCCCAATGGTTCATTTTTGCTTTTGTTTCCTTGCCTCTGGCAATGTGTCTAGTAAGAAGCTGATACAGCTGCAGTCAATGAGCTTTCTGCCTGGGTTCACCTCTTGGATTTTTATGATTTCCTATCTCACATTCAGGCCTTTCATCCGTTTTGAATCTATTCTGTGTGTGGCATAAGAAAGTGGTCTAGTTTCATTCTTCTGCATTTGCTGTCCAGTTTTCTCAACACCATTTGTTGAAGAGACTGTTTTCCATTTAATATTCTTTCCTGATTTGTTGAAGATTAGTTGACCATACAGTTGTGGGTCCATTCCTGGGTTCTCTATTCTGTTCCATTGTTCCATGTGTCTGCTCTTGTGCCAGTACCATACTACTATCTTGATGACTACAGTTTAATAATATATCTTAAAATCCAAAATTGTGATGCCTCCAGTATTTTTTTTCTTTTTTAGAATTGCTTTGGCTATTTGGAGCTTTTTGCGGTTCTACACAAATTTTAGGATTATTTTGTTCTAGCTTTGTGAAAAATGGTGGTGGTATACTGATAAGGATTGTGTTAAATGTGTAGGTTACTTTCGGTAGTATAGGCATTCTAAAAATGCTTGTTCTTTCAATCCATGAGCATGAAATGTTTCCATTTCTTTGTGTCTTCTTCAGCTTCTTTCATAAATGGTTTTGTTGTTGTTGTTGTTGTTTGGTTTTGTTTTGGTTTTAGATTTAATTTACTTGTTTGAGAGAAAGAGAGAACACATGAGAGGGAAGAGGGCCAGAGTCAGAAGCAGAATCCCTGCTGAGCTGGGAGCCAGATGCAGGAGTTGATTCGGAACTCAATCCTGGGACTCTGGGATCATGACCTGAGCCAAAGGCAGTCACATAACCGACTGAGCTACCCAGGCACCACTCATAAGTGTTCTGTAGTCTTCAGTGTACAGAACTTTTACCTCTTTGTTTAGGTTTATTCCTAGGTATCTTATTGTTTTTAGTGCAGTTGTAAATGGGATCGATTTCTTGATTTGTACTGAAATGTATTGAAATAGTATTGAAATGCAACAGGCATTGATTTTATATCCTACAACTTTGTTGAATTCTTGTATGAGTTGCAGCAATTTCTTGGTGCAGTATTGTGGGTTTTCTACATAGAGTATCTTATCATCTGCAATTGGTGAAAGTTTGAATTCTTCCTTGCCAATTTGGATGCCTTTTATTTAGTTTTGTTGTCTGATTGCCAAGGCTAAGACTTCCAATACTATAGTAAAGGTGAGAGTGGACATCCTTATCTTCTTTCTGACCATAGGGGAAAGGTTCTCAGGTTTTCCCCATTGTGAATAATATTAGCTGTAGCTCTTTCATTTATGATCATCATGATGTAGAAGTGTGTTCCATTTATCATTATTATTTGAGGGTTTTTATCAAAAAAGAACGCTATTGTTTTGTCATACACTTTCTCTATGCATGATGTTCTTAAGTAAAAACAAGTTACGGGGTAACATGCATTTTATCATATTTGTGCCGCTGCTCTCCACTGGCTTATAGAAATACAGAAATGTAGGTATATGGAAATAGAATTGACTTTTATACCTTGAAATTGTATCCTGTAACCTTGATGCATTTACTTATTAGTTCTGGGAAGCTTAAGTTTTTTTGTTTTTGTTTGTTTTGTTTTTCAGATTCTTTGGGATAGTTTTCTTTCTTAATGTGTAATCCACAATTCTTTTTTTTTCCTCTCTTTCTCTATCTCCCTTCCTTCCTTCCTTCCTCCCTTCCTTCATCTCTCCCTACCTTTTATTCCTTCCTTCCTGCCTTCCTTCCTTTCTCTGTTTTTTGGCCATATTGAATTGGCTAGAACTTCCAGTGTGATATTGAATAAGAATGGTGAGAGGGGGCATTCTTGTCTTGTTCATGATCCTCAAGGGTGGAGATGGGAGACAAAAAGCATTCCATCTCTCACCATAAAAAAAAGTGACCTACAGTTTTTTAAAGATTTCCTTATTAGGCTAGGAAACTGCCCTTCTTTTCCTAGTTTGCTGAGGGTTCTTAATCACAAATTTGTCAAATATATTTTCTCTACCTACATTGGGATGGTTATGTTTTTATTATTTAGCTGTTAATATGGTGAATTACACTAATTAATTTTCAGATGTTGAACAATAGTTTCCTTGGGCTGCAGTAACAAATCACCACAAATGGAGTAGCTTGATACCACAGAAATTCTTGCATGGTGGAAGTCCAAAACTAAGGTGTCAGAGCTAGTCTCCCTGTGAAGGCCTTGACTGCCTTTTCCTATCTTAATTATGACTATCCAGCAATTCCTGGTATTCTTTGGCTTATACCAAGTTTCATCACTCCAGTTTCTGCCTCTGTCTCCACATGTGCCTCTTCCCTCTGTGTGTGTTGGCATCTCTGCCTGGCCTTCTTATAAGGATATCAGTCATTGGATTTAAGACCCATCCTAATCCAGTTTGACCTTATCTAAATTTAATTAATTACATCTGCAGAGATGCTATTTCTCAATAAAGTTACATGTGGACAGGAATTTTGAGACATGTTATTCAACCTGGTAAACTTTCTGTTTCTTTTTTCTTTTTTAAAGATTTTATTTATTTATTTGACAGAGAGAAATCACAAGTAATCAGAGAGGCAGGCAGAGAGAGAGAGGGAAGCAGGTTCCCTGCTGAGCAGAGAGCCTGATGCGGGGCTCTATCCCAGGACCCTAGGATCATGACCTGAGCTGAAGGCAGAGGCTTTAACCCACTGAGCCACCCAGGTGCCCCAAACTTTCTGTTTCTTATATAAACTCATCTTAGCTATGGTATATTTTCTTTTTTATGTAATGCTGAATTCTATTTGCTAAAACTTTTGCTGGGGGTTTTTGCATCTGTGATCGTTAGAGATCACCGATTTCTTTTTTAATGATTTCATTGTCTTGTTTTATTATTAAGCTAATTCCAGCTTCATTTAATCAATATTAAGAAGTTCTATTCTTTGAAGGATGCTGTTAAGATTAAAAGATAAACCACTGACTAGAAGAAAATTCCAAAATATGTATATGATATGAACATTCAATTACCTTTAAAAACTCAATAATAGGGGTGCCTGGGTGGCTCAGTGGGTTAAAGCCTCTGCTTTCGGCTCGGGTCGTGATCCCAGGGTCCTGGGATCGAGCCCCGCATCGGGCTCTCTGCTCCGCGGAGAGCCTGCTTCCTCCTCTCTCTCCCTGCCTGCCTCTCTTGCCTAATTGTGATCTCTGTATGTCAAATAAAAAAAACAAAAACAAAAACAAGAACACCTCAATAATAAGAAAGCAACCCACTAAAAAATAGGCAAAAGGCTTTGGACAAACACTTCACCAGAGAAGAAGAAGATAGTGAACACATGAAATTATGTTCAACATAATTATTCATCATGAAAATTCAAATAAGAACCACAATGAGACAACTCTGTATGTCTACTGAAATAGTTAAAATTAATTTTTTTTAATTTTTAAAAAAATTTATTTATTTGTCAGAGAGAGAGAGCAAGCACAGGCAGACAGAGTGGCAGGCAGAGGCAGAGGGAGAAGCAGGCTCCCTGCCGAGCAAGAAGCCTGATGTGGGACTCCATCCCAGGACTCTGGGATCATGACCTGAGCCGAAGGCAGCCGCTTAACCAACTGAGCCACCCAGGCATCCCTGGAATAGTTAAAATTAAAGACTTACATTAAGTATTTGCAAAGATAAAGAACAGATAGAACTCCTTTACATTATAAATATGAAATTGCATACCCCCTTTGGAAAATGGACTGACTTTTTATTAAAAAGTGAAATATTCACTTACTTATGACCCAAACATTTGAAATATTGCTATTTAAACAAGAGAAATAAAAGCATATGTCCATTCAAGGATTTATATGTGAATATTTATAGTGGCTTAATTTAGAGTAGGCAAAACTGGAAAAGAACAAATATCTACCAAGAGTTGAATGGGTAAACAATTTGTGTTATATTCCTACAATGGAATATGAATTAGGAATAAAATAGCTGAACTCTCAAGACATGTTAACACAATGATAAGTATCAAAAACCTTATGTTAGGTGAATGAAGTAGTATATATGGTATGAATTTATATAAAATATTAGAAAATGCAGGTTATTGTCTGGAGAAGAGGGAGAAATCTGGAGAGGGAAAGAAGAGATTACAAGAAGTCTCAGGGAACTTCTGGGTACGATGGATATGTTGTCTTTTTTGATCGTGATAATTGTATCACTGTTGTACACAGATGTCAAAACTTTTCAAATCGTACATTTTAATATATTCCATTAATTGTGTGTCAATTACAAACTACTGAGTAAATATAGCAAGGTCATAGGACACAAATTCAATATATGAAAGTCAATTTTATACTTATGTACATATAGAAATAGCTAAATTTCTAGAAGCCAGTTAAGTGTGGTGACACAAACATGGCAAAATACACATGAATCTGTCATTTCTTTTTACTTATGAAGTATTTTATAGTTGTAATAAGTCTATCCTTTGGATCACATAATTCTGCTTTCTAAGTGTAAAGGTCTTTCAAATGGGTACTTTACCTTATAAGGTGAGTCCATCTTTGTAGTGATTATCTCATACATAATTCTGGGATTTGTGAATTCATTGATGTATAATCTTTTGGTAACCAGAAAGAACTGAGTTTGGTATTGTGTATATTTTGGAAACGATGTAAAAAGTGAAGGGGCTGGGACTAAGGATAAACCTGAAAGACGAGCCATGCTATGGCAGTGGCAGTTTATTCAGTGAAACCTTGGGAAAGGTTATGGAAGACAGGAGAAAGAACTGATGTTTCAGTGATGCTCTATTCATGGGCCCAACATGCTTCCTCTGCCCACTCAGCCACCTGATGATGTTCTATTCATGTCTGTAAGGGAGGAAGGTTGATGAGAAGTATAGAAAGGAGTTGACTGCTTGTGCTTTCATGCAATTTTTACACAGAGATCTAAAATCTTACCAGTTTAGCAGAGTAGGAGATTGCTTACTCCAGTCTTCCTATACCCTAAGGCCATTCACCCAAAGTAATTCAAGCTTGATTCAGAGTCCAGGACTATTAACAACTGAAAGGCAAACTAGCATATGATAAGAATTCAAACACAAAAACAATGTGCCTGTTACTGTTAAATGTATAAATGATTTGCTTGCTATTGCTTTAATAAAAACTAGGGAAGAGATATTTGGAAATTTTCTAATGAAGAGGTAACAACTGAAAATAACATAGGAAAGAAAGATCATAACATAGGAAAGAAAGCAAGCTCTTTAGGGGTGAAGACATTGAAAGATTTTTGGTTTTTCATTAGTGAAATACTGAAGTATTTGATGATATTTTTAAAAAGGCACAAGGCATCTAGTGTGCATTGAGTATAAAGAAAGAATGTCTCTTTGAAAAAAGACACTTGTTTCCAAATCCAATGTTATGAAGAAAATTTAGGACATACACTAGCTAACAGTAAACATCAAAAGTAGCAAGGTCTGGAGCTCCTGGGTGGCTTAGTCAGCTGAACATCAGACTCTTGATTTCCACTCCAGCGGCAATCTCAGGGTGGATGGGTGTGAGCCTGGAGATCCCCAGAGCCCCATGTCTGGCTCCATGCTCAGTGGGGAGTTTGCTTCTCTCCTTCTGCCTCTCCCCCACTGCTGCTCAAACTGTTCACTTGTTCTTTCTCTCTCTCTCTAAAATAAATAAAATCTTAAAAAAAAAAAAAAAGAAAAAAGTAGAAAGGTCTTCCTACTGGGCTTTATCTCATTCGAATCCAAGAACACCACTTTGTTCACTTTACTTACAGATGTCTGAGAAAAGTTTAGAATTTGTTTGCAAACACTTCCCTTGAGTATTATTTTCTCAAGTTGGCCTTATAAAAATACATAGATGTTTTTTTTTTCCCTTCTATTTCAAAGCAGGTGATGTTTAGAATAAAGTTCTTTAGGATTCCTTCTCTTAACATTCTTGTTCTAATTTTGTCTTTCACAATTATCAAACACAATTAAAAGGCTCAAATTCCATTATTTTAAAAATATTTGTCCTCAACTCCGTGGGATGGAGATGTTTCACAAGATTTTCTTAAATAATTATATTGGGCTGTTAGTGCAGTTAGTTCTACGTAAATGAGGCTTTAATTAGTGTAATTATATAAATCATAGCAGAGCATATTAGAGCTACTTGGATCAACAAGCTAATTGTAATTTGCTACTTCTCAAGAACTGTTTCCTGGCAATCAAGCCAGACAATACACCTTAAAGTGAACATTCAACAGTCCTTTGTTCAACATAGTTCAGTTGTTCATTTTTATTTTAAATGTTCTCCACTCTATGGCAATGGCCTTTCCCCTTTAGCATTGAATAAAGAGATTAATGATAATTATTTTTAAGTGAAGGTACTATGTCTCACTACACTTAGCACTAATAAGACAGTATATTCCTGAGTTACCAATTAAAAATGATTAGTACATCAGCATGCAAAACGAGAATAAATCCACCAGGTTACGTGACATGGCCATTAACCATATGAATGACGTATTCTACCAAAAATCCCAGAAGGAGGGTATTATCGAGCCAAATATAATTTGAACCCAGTACTTATTATTCAGGATAATCAATCCTGTATAGAACTTTCTGACTCAATAACATATGAAAGACTTTTATAAAAAAAGAAAACATACCTGTTAGAGTATTTTTTGAGATAATCAAATAAAAATAACAATATGCAGGAGGGAATTTTAAAATTTGCATGCACTCAACAAAGCTTGATAACTTCCCTTGTACATGCTTTGATGGCATTTATATAATATTTTTGGTCTTTATAATCAGAGAAATATACCTGGGTTTTGATCCAAAGACTACTTTAGCAAAAGATAAAGAACAGAGTTGAATTGTTCCCCAGTTTACTGTTTCCTCATTTTTTTTAATTAAGTTTTTGGGTTTTATCATGCTTGTAATACCAATGTTAAAAATGACAACAGCCTACTACTCAAAATCCTGTGGAAAGCTGACATCAGCACTTCTGTCTAGTGATCACTGGAGCATTACAACATCTACCTGGATTAACCGATGTATAGTAGCTAAGAGCAACTTCCCATTTACAAAGAAACTACTTAAAAACAAAAAATTATCAAAGAAAGAAATAGCTAGAGTCATTAGAATCCTGTGTTGTTAAGTCTCTTACGCAAACTAATCTGCAGGGACTTACCCTCTTTATTCCTTTTTTACACACCAGGAGATGGCTGTTCATCCATTCCCATCTGTAACTATACTGTGATGTCAAGAATGTCAACAATACTGTTGATAGACACTAACAGATTAGCTCTGTCCACCAGAGGACATTTAGTCACTAATATATTCCTCTTGCTACAAATGTCTGTTGTAATACATCCCCTCCTGTTGAGGTTAAAGACAAATAAAGGTGTTCCTGATTAGAACATGGTTTTCTATATGGCAACAAGAAATTCAAGTTATCTTCCACATTATGGCTCTAATCTCACTTAAGGTCCCAGAATCCTCTGCCATCAGCCAATGAATAGAACCAAGATCCTCAAATCTTTTGTCAGAATCACCCAGAGGGTATGTTAAAACAAAGATTATTCAGTCCACACTGAAGAATTTCCAACTCGACAGAGTGGGGTGAAGACCAAGGATTTGTATTTTTAACAATATCCTTGGTGATGCTAGTGCTCATCTGGGTACCCCACTTTGAAAATTCACTGAAGTGGAGAATAAACACAGTGGTCACACTTGAAAGGATTCTATGGAACAGGCTTGGAAATAGCACATAACACTTCCACTCATCCCAGTAACTATTGCTCAGGAGAAAGATCTCATCTATCTGCAAGGGAGGCTGGGAAAGGTGGTTTAATTTTATGTCTTATGAGAAGAAATGGATTTTTATAACTACCAACCTATTTCTGCCACAGGTGACAATTAGTTCATATTGTTATTTTTGCTTTCTGCAGGCAATAATTTGTCATCTATCTATTTATATATTTGAATTTAATTCCTTTTTATCCAGTCTATAACCAAAAAGGAGTCATAAAGGAAAAAGTAGTATAACTTGAGAGAAACTTTTTATTTTTATTTTTTTCCAAAAGTTTTTTATTTGTCAGAGAGAGAGCGAGCACAAGCAGGGGGAGTGACAGGCAGAGCAGGCAGATGGACAATAAGGCTTTCTGCTGAGTAGGGAGCCTAATATTAGACTGGATCCCAGGACCCTGGGATTATGACCTGAGCTGAAGGTAGCCGCTTAACCCATGGAGCCACCCAGGTGTCCCAAGAGAAAATTAGTAAACAAACAAAAACAAGCTATCTTCATTACCTTTGAAATGTATTTTCAATTTCTAATAAAACTCATCAAATTCCAAAAATTTGAAGGTGTGTCATACTAAAGATATCATAGAAAAATGCAAAACAAAGTGTGTTCAATGTTATCTGTAAAGCATTATTTAGAGATATTAAAACCTGAAAACAAAGCAAAGCCTATCAGTCAGAGGACTGGTTGGATCAATTATGGTAAAGAAAGAAATTTCTTTACCAATTATGGTAAAGAAAGGTCAAAAATTTCTGAAAATCTCTATTGGGATCAGTCTCTTGTGTAACTCCTAGAAGTTTTGAATTAATAACTCTCTAGAGAAGGTGAAGGGCCAATGGGAGCAATTGTCCAGTCACATGATAGCATAATGATGGCACATGCAACTTAACTTCTTGTGCTCCACTAGGCAGATTCATAAATGGTGTTTAACTACTTTCCATGGTACCATGGTACATGTGAGTTGGAGATGTTGATTTACAGTCCCTAAAACTGAAGTGTGTAACCAGAATGCCAAGTAAGTATTTTATAATACATAATCTTCTTAGGGGAGATGTTTAGATCAGCTCAACTATTACATTCTCCTCTGAGAACCACAGAATATTAGGATTTTTCTGAATTAAAATTTGCAAAAAGATTAGTTCATATCATTATCTTTTGCCTATTTGTATGGTGGACTATCCCCCAGCATTACTATTTTTCTGTTCCGTTTGTGCATTTCTATTAATTTTGGTCTATGTGATTCAAAGATACTATTTACACTGGAAAGGTCTCTGGCAATTCTTTATCTCTTGTGACTTTTATCCCTTATTACTGTAGATAGGAAACATGAAGTTACAAAGTAGGAGAATATATTATCAGATCTTGTAATTTATGACATCAGTATGGTCAGGATAATTGCTTATTGCAATGCCTCACCAGCAAGTGAAAAATGGCACATGATAATGTTTTTATGGCTTGGAGTAACTCCAGGCCTTCTAAAAGCATAAATCTGTAAGAACATGCCTGTGCTTGTCTAAACTAGCTTCTAACTTAACATCTAGTGACATCCAGTTTAGCAGAGACCGCATCGCTGTAGTCAAGAGCACTTGATGGTGTGCCCTTGTACAGAATGTATACTGCAAGACATACCACACAATAAGCCCAGGGAAGAATCAGGCTAGTACAGTCAAGTGTGGGTACATTCCCTAAATCCCTAGGTATCTCTATATCCCTGCTAACCTTAAAAGAAAAAGTGTTCACCCTAAACGTGTTTACATGAGTGAAATGCAGAGTTGTGCAGGAAGCATACTAAAAGAAGCCTTTTTCTTTATAAATAATGTTTTTAATTCTTTACAGGAAAAGCTAGTAATTTATTACTGTTGTATTTGTATCACGTAAAATTAATATTATGTAAGATGCATAACATGAAGGTTAAATCTCTACTGTTTAGCAGCTCTAATAATTTTCTAAGAACTTTTCTTTACTAAAGGTTTCATTTATTTATTTGACAGACAGAGATCACAAGTAGGCAGAGAGGCAGGCAGAGAGAGAGGGGGAAGCAAGCTCCTTCCTGCTTCTCTTGGAAGAGAGCCTGATGTGGAGCTTGATCCCAGGACCCTGGGATCATGACCTGAGCCAAAGGCAGAGTCTTTAACCCACTGAGCCACCCAGGAGCCCCAAGAATTTTTATTTAAAAAGAATTATATCACTTTATCTCCCTCAAAAACAGTTTCTATAAAATTCTGTATAACTTTATAAGACTGATGAATATAGTGAAGTAATTAAAGAGTTTGATTCCTGGAAATAGACTACCTCCATTTGAATCAAGTCTTCTCTATGTAATAGCTGTGTGATTTTAAGCAAAAATTAATCTGTGAAATAGTAGTCATAGTTACTAGGTAATTTTGTATATCAAGTAACATTTTCTATATTAAGTCCTAACCACATCCTCTGGCACAAAAGAAGCACTCAGGGAAGGTTAGGGATTATGACCTAATAGATAGGGGAGGAGTCATCAGGCAAAATTTAAAAAAAAAATAAATATTTTTATTTATCTCCAGAATCCCTGGAGAGCTTGTGATTATTCCAACAATGTCCAACAATGGCAAATTTATTGTTATGTCTTGTCCTATTTGAAACATTAGGAAAATTTTCATTCATGTGTCAGAATTATGTTTCTGTTTTAAGTTGCTAATAGTAGTTGTAAAGATTATAAGTGGCCGAGACTTCACTTTACTCGGCACCTGAAGAAAAAACTGATTGTCAGTTAGCAACCAGGCTGATGAGGTCTCTAAAAAGAAGCATTTAGTCTGTTCTCTTTTCATATCTCCTTTCTCATTACTGAAACAATACAGATGTAATTAAAGCCTTTGCCTGGGATTCAAAATGGTATAAAAAACTAGAATGACTGCAAATTGTCCTTCGATGGGGTGACCTGCTCTTAGCAGATTTTCCATACATCTGGGCAGAGGCATGATGATATGATTTTCCCCATAACCTGGTATATTACAACTGAAAATCGACAGAATGTGTTTCTGTGCTTGGTTCTTGAGCACTGAAAAAAGGAAAATGACTATAGTTTTCTTGGAGGAGGCTGAGTTAGACATGTGAAACAAAACTTTCTTCTCAGAATACTTAATCCTTTAAAAAAATAAGATTGGGAGAGTCAGAATAGAAGAGTGCAATTTTCTGGGACTACAAAATCACACGTTAAATAAATCAATAAAATTGAATTGAAGTGCTCCTTTTTAATTCAGTGTGAAAACCAGCTATGAGAAAGGAAAGCTAATATTCCAAAAACAATAATGGCTCGGTTTTGCAATAAAAAGTCATGTTCAGGGATGCCTGGGTGGCTCAGTTGGTTGGGCGGCTGCCCTTGGCTCAGGTCATGATCCCGGCGTCCTGGGATCCAGTCCCGCATCGGTCTCCTTGCTCGGCGGGGAGCCTGCTTCTCCCTCTGCCTCTGCCTGCCACTTTGTCTGCCTGTGCTCACTCTCGCTAACAAATAAATAAATAAAATCTTAAAAAAAAAAAGTCATGTTCAACCATCTCATTCTCTGCATTTTTAAAAAATAGTTGATGAAGAAATGAAAATCAGGATGCTTTTTGTCCTTTTCATTTGAAAACTCTAAGAAGGCACGCATCAAATAAGCCTATACTTATTTTACTTCTAGTATCCATTAAAATATGTGAGGAGCCTGAGATTACAATAGGACCTAAGGGAAACAGTTACTACCATAGGTTTTTGAATAAGTGCCAGTTGAGCACTCTGCCTTTTCTGAGTGCAACTACTCTTTGAAATAAATTATTTCCACAGTAATTTAGCAGCATGAGCATTTAGGAAAAAATGTTCCCTAAAATAACTGTTATTATGTACATCTATAGAAATGGTGAGTCAAGATAAGAAAACAAGATTTGACTGAGGTTTGAGGTTTGAAGTATTGATTAAGATTCAGAAGAATCAGAGGAAATAACAAACTCATAGAGTACAGAAAGTCGTGTGTGTGTGTGTGTGTGTGTGTGTGTGTGTGTGTCTGGTTTTCCCATAGGTAATGCCAAACAATCTTGAGCCTATGGAATTCCGTTAATTTTAGAAAATTTTTGACAACATTTAAAACTTGGAAAAAGCATCAGTGAGATTCATATTGCTTTCTTCCTTTTATTTCAGTCCATACTGGAAAATTCAACCAGTTTTTCTACTTGTATCCTTTTTTTCTTTAAATATTTGTGAGAATATATTTTAGTTTTCTGCTTCTCAGTAAAATGTTGTCATAGAAATATTACCACTTAGATAGGATTCTAGATATCTTAGTCTTCACGGCTGTCTTTCTGATTTCCAAAGTTTTAAAAATGTAGATCTAAGATAACCAAATGTTTTATGAAGCTCATGGAGCTGTGACAAGGGCTATTAATAGTCTACAGACACTTTTAAGTATCACTACATTTTGGGAAATTGATGACAGGAAGTCCTTGAAGTATCCATGTACTCTGATCTACATCATTGGGCACCTTGGTTTTCAACAAACAGATCAATGAATTTAATTGGAAAAAAGTTGTGCAATCCTAAAGATTTTTTAACTAATAAATGCATGTACGTGTGTAAATGGATGGGCTGGTGAGAATATGATTTTAAAGTATTATCTATTTTTGCCTTCAAGTTATTTTTCTGGATTTCCTTATTCTTTTGCATGAAACTACCATTCTTTAGTCCTCAGGTAAAGCCTTGGGTCAAGACTCACCAGATCTTAAATAATCTTCAATAGTACCTTTCATTTCATCTACCTCCTATATTTACCCAGCTAGATTAAGCCTTTCCTTTATATCAGTAGTTCTCAAACTATTGTGTCTGCAGAATCCCTGGAGAGCTTGTCAAGACACTGGTTGCCACACCCTAACCTCAGTATCTGATTCAATGGGCCTGAAGTAGAGATGGAGGATTTTCTTTTCCAGCAAATTCCCAGTTGATGATAATGTTTGTTCAAGAGCCATATTTGGAGAATCACTGCTTTTATAAACATAGCCATTATTATAGCTTGGCCCTTGTCAGCTTGCAATGATTGCCTACATTTTTGCTTGACTCCCATCATTACTTCCACTCTGAAGTGACTTGCTCTGCAAAATTTAGCTACATGGCAGTTGTTTTTTCCAGACACTGCTTCACAATACTGTACATAATATTCCCATCCTAAATTAAGAATTTTTAGTGATTCCTTAATATTTAATTATTCAGAAAATATCTCCTGAATGCCTAGTATGTACTAGCTATTAATCTAGACAGTCAAAATATGATAGTGAACAAAAGAGA
>PISX010017221.1:0-44016 GCA_004024625.1 Mellivora capensis | reverse complement strand
AGCATTGATTGGGGAAATGGGATTACCTTGAAATTTAACTCTATATGAATATTAAAAAATAAAAATACAAAAAAGAATAAACTAAACTAAGCTAAAATTTAAAAAAAATTAAAAAATAGAAAAGCAAAAGAAAAACACGGGTATATGTATCAAAAAGTTCAGGTTAAAAGGTTATTATGGAATTTGATGTACTGGACATCTCACTGTGATGGTAAATAGGTTAAAAAAATTGTCTATATAGAAAAAATGATAATTGACTCTCTCCCCACATCCTCTATGCTATTTGTGGAGCATAACAAATAACATAGAGGACATGGAGAGATGGAGAGAAGGGAGTTGAGGGAAATTGGAAGGGGAGGTGAACCATGAGAGACTATGGCCTCTGAAAAACAACCTGAGGGGTTTTGAAGGGGTGGGGGGTGGGAGGTTGGGGGAGCCAGGTGGTGGGTATTGGGGAGAGCACATATTGCAAGGAGCACTGGGTGTGGTACAAAAACAACGAATACTGTTACACTGAAATTAAAAAGAAAAAAGAAAAAAAAATGAACCAGGATAGTGGCAATGAATTAAAAATAAAAGTTGTATCTATGAAGTAGTGGTGGTTGTTCTCTTGTCCTCTTTTTTTTTCCCCTGGTTGGTTTTCTGGGGGATGGGCCTGCCATGTGGGTTTTCAGGCAGTGTTCCCTGAGCTAAGTCCTCCGGCCCCCCTCAAGGGGGTGGGCTCTGAGGAAACCGGTTTTTCAGGCTTTTGTTCTCTGGAGGTTTTTATGTTTGTTTGTTTGTTTTTTCCTCTCGCCTTGACAGCTTTTGATGGTTTTTGGAGGTTTAGAGGAAAGCAAACTGCACCCCAACCTCCCTCTCAGAGAGAAGCCTCAGTCTGTTCCCCTCTGGGCGCTTCAGGGCACATAAGTTCCCCCTTGGCCGCTGGCAGAGTCGCGGTCCCTGGGGACACAGGAACTCCTGCTTGTACCCAAAACCATGACAGCGGTGGCTGTCTGGGCAGCTCCGGACTGCCTGAGAGGTTCCAAGCAGCGATCGCACACTGAGATTTTCCCGGTGGTCCCGGCTGGGAGTGCCTGGTCTTTCCAGGTCCGAGAGCGCCGGGCTGGCGCCTGAGTGCACCTCTCTCAGGGGAAGGTGTGGGCCGCGCATGTCTCAGGCTCTGATAGCACGGCGCGGCACTCGCGTGGAGAGTGCAAAAAGGCTGTGTTTCTGCCAGCTGGTGAGGCTTCCAGCCCCTCATGGGACCCCACGCGCTCTCAGGGACCAAGGCCTGGTTTCTCCGCCGTATTCTCTCTGGCTCAGCGCCAGGGGTGGTTGTCCTGGGTCCGGAGACCTAAGCCCCTGTCCCTAACTGCCCCTATTCCCACAATTTCCCCCTGCAATCCTTTGCTCTTTTTGAGTGCTTTCAACCAGACTCCAAGTTAATGCTGGTCCCCAGACGCAGGGCACTCTCGTATTGGGGTATTACTTTCCAATGGGTCGCCTCTGGTGGCTCCCTCCCCCTTTTGTTTATCTTCCGATATCAGTCCGATGTTCCCACTCCACTTTACCTGCCCACTGGCGTCTTCTGCCCCTGTAGAGATCCTGACATGTCTAATTCTGATCTCAGGCTGATTTCATGGGTGATCGGAGTTCTTTGGTAGGTAATCAGCTCACTTTAGGGTACAGGTTGAAATGGCACCTCCTCCTACTTCCCCGCCATCTTGTCTCCCCTCCAAAATTCATATATTTTTAAAAGATTTTATTTATTTGAGAGAGATAAGAGAGCGATCATGACAAGTGGGGGGAGGGGCAGTAGGAGAGGGAGAAGCAGAGCCCTGCTGAATGGGGAACCTGCCACAGGGCTCAATCCTAGGACCCTGAGATCATGAACTGAGCTGAAGGCAGATGCTTCAGCCACTCTGAGCTGACTGAGCCACTCAGGCGTCCCTCATATAAGTTTTTTAGTAATATTGTACTAAAGTTAATTTTCTTGTTATGATAATTGTACTCTGAGTATATAAGATGTTAGCACTAGGAGAGACTGGGTGAGGGATATAAGGAGTCTATCTGTACTGTTTTTTATACATTTAAGTATATAAAAATAACATAATAATAATTTCTTAGAAAGATTTAAAACAAAATAAATTGACAAGCTGATTCCAAAATTTAGATGGCGAGAAAGGGGAATAAAAAGAACAAAACAGGGGCGCCTGGGTGACTCAGCTGGTTAAGCGTCTGCTTGTGGCTCAGGTCATGATCTCGGGGTCCTGGGATCGATCCCTGTGTTGGGCTCCCTGCTGAGTAGGGAACCTGCTTCTCCCTCTTCCTCTGGCCCCCTCCCCGTGCTCATGCTGTCTCCCTTGCAAATGAATAAAATCTTTTTAAAAAAAATCTTTTTTTAAAAAAACAAAACAATTTTCAAAAAAAAAACCTGGAGGACTCACAATATCTAAGAATTATTAAAAAGCTACAGTAAACAAGAAAGTGTGGTATTGGTGAAAGGGTAGACATTTTAGAGTCTATTAGATACATATTAGGACATAATGGAGAGTCTAAGAAACAGACCCATACTTAGGTCATCTGACTTTTGAAATGCAGAGGGGTTTCAATGAGAAAGACTAGTCTTTTCAACCAATGGTGTAGGAACAACTGTGTATTCATATGAAATACAAAATGAGCATGAATCACAGCTCATACCATAAACAAACATTAACTCAAAATGGATCACAGATCTAAATATAAAATCTAAAACTATTAAACTTCTGGAAGAAAAATAGGAGAAAATTTTTGTGACCTTGGTTTGGGCAAAGCTTAGCTACAAGTCCAAAAAGCATGACCCATAAAAGAAAACTTGATAAAATGGACTTCATGCAGATTAAAAACTTGTCTTTGGAAACATTCTGTAAAGAGAATGAAAAGATATGCTCCCATCAGGGAGAAAAGATGTGCAAATCACATATATGATAAGGACTTATATCTAGAATATATAAAGAATTCTAAAGAACTCGTTAAGAAAACAACCCAATTAAAAAACAGGCAGAATGGGACGCCTGGGTGGCTCAGTTGGTTGAGCAGCTGCCTTCGGCTCAGGTCATGATCCCAGCGTCCTGGGATCGAGTCCCACATCGGGCTCCTTGCTCGGCAGGGAGCCTGCTTCTCCCTCTGCCTCTGCCTGCCACACTGTCTGCCTGTGCTCGCTCGCTCTCTCTCCCTCTCTCTCTGACAAAATAAATAAATAAAAAAAAAAATTAAAAAAAAAACAAACAGGCAGAAGAACTGAGCAGACATTTCACCAAAGAAAATATATGCATGGCAACGAAAATATACGCATCAAAAAATATAAAGGGGCATTAAAGATGGTGAAAAGATGTTCACCATCATTAGTCAGTGATGAATGTAAATTAAAATAAAAATGAACACTACAACTATTTGAGTGACAAACACCAAAAACAAGCAAACAGAACGTATCCTCACAATATGGAGTACTAACAAAGATGCTGAACAACTGAAGCATACATTCATTCCTGTTGGGAATGCAAAATGGTACAGTCATTATGAGAAACCATTAAGCATATACTTAGCGTAAGACCAAGCAATTCCACTCCTAAGTATTTATATTAAGGGAAACGAGGAAAAGAAAATCTATGTTCACACAAAAATCTGTATGTGAATATTTATAGTGGTTTTATTTATAACAACTCCAAAGTAGGAAGAATGTAAATGTCTTTAACTGGTGAATGGATAAATAAACTGTAATACTGTCATCCAGTGAAATATTACTGAGAAATAAAGTGGTACAAAGAATGGATACATCCAACTACCTGGATAACATGAAATGCATTATGCTAAATGAAAGAAGTTGGACTCCAAAAGCTAGGTAATGCATGGTTCCTATTTATATAACCTCTGGAATAGGGTATACTCAGAGGCTTGAATTGACTGAGCTGTCAATTATAGGACTGTGAATTTTTGAAACTCAGAACTATACATTAAAATGGATGAATTTCGGGGCACCTGGGTGGGTCAGTGGGTTAAGCCTCTGCCTTCGGCTCAGCTCATGATCTCAGAGTCCTGGGATCGAGCTCCGCATCGGGCTCTCTGCTTCCCCCTCCATCCCCTTCCCCCTCCCCACCCCCGGCTTCTCTGCCTACTTGTGATCTCTATCAAGTAAATAAACGAATCTCTAAAAAAAAAAAAATAAAATGGGTGAATTTTACTGAAAGTATAACATAATAAAAATATATACATATATATATTTGCACATTCACTCAAGACAGTATTTTAGCCTGGACCTTTTTTATAAGGGTCTCAGTTTTTATAAGGGTCTTCCAGTTTCCTGGAGCAAGGACAAGTAATCGAAAGTTTAGGTTTCACTATTGGTAGGCCAGAGTAAACTCAAATCTACTTTAAGACAACAAAAATCTCTAAACAAAATGGGTAATTTCACTGAGCACAGGCGATCTGTCCATAATTTCCACTGCTGTGAGTTTAACCATAAGGGGTCATATTGTTGGCCACCTACTTACCACCTTCATTACTCCTCTGACAGTTGAAGGACTTGTTGCTGACACCAAAGGGCACAGAAAGGAGCCTCAAGGCTCTTGAGAAAAGAATGTCATTTTCCCCATCTAAAATACCAGTGCTTGTAACAGAGATGTTTAATTTTTTAACACACCAAGAAAACAAAAAGGAAAGAAAAACACTAAAAAATGCAGAGTTAAGCAGAAACTTCCATATTTTAAAGCAAGGAGTGAGGTTAACAGAAGCCTCACAGAAAGGGTCAGTGAAGAAATGTGTATGGCTCATTCTGGACACTGCATTAAGGTAGGAAAACTCATTTACTCTTACCATTTCAACTATAACTCAGGACTCATGAAGGTTTGTAATCTGATTACAGGTTATAATTTTTTTTTTTGAGGGTGGTCCCTCAAAAACCTCAAGCAGTAAATGTAATGTTTAGTTGGTAGCACTGAGACACTAGTGCCGTCTTTCTGGGGAAAACGCAACTTCAACGCAAGCTAATGGTGACAGTACTATGCCCTTCACTGTAAGATGTGTTCCAAGTTCAGAGACATAAAAATGTTGAAAAAATTGTTTTAGAATCAATGAGTATGGTATCCCTGTTTGACAACATTTCTAATGTCAATGAAGATATTCATAACTTACTACAGGGAAGTTTATCCAGCCAGAGAAAAACTGGTTTCCTTTAAAATTTTAATGGGAACTTACATATATATTTATTATCTTTCTATATCTATATTCTATTATCTATATTTTATCTAATATTATCTTTCAAAAGTCCATCTAAATTAAAAAAGGAAGGAAAATGATCATGGAACACTTAATTCTTAGTATAAACTTTGGCTACTACCAAAACTGGATATCTAGTCTTGAGTAAGTAGGTGATGCATTAGAGACCTGAGTTTCTAGTTCTGTCACTAAGAAACTGATTTTGGCAAATAGTTCAACCTCTGTAAGTTTCAACTTCTCCTAAATTCAAAATGAGCCAGTTTTATTAGATGATCTCTGAAATCCTAATTATTAAAGAAACCATAAACATGACAAGTCTGTTTAATTCCTATGGAAGATAAGGCTTTGCTTCATGATGTCATTTATATCTAAGGAGGGGCAGGAGGAATCTAGAAATGAGAGTATAAGTTCTCTTTGATAGTTCTCAGTATCTATCAAGACTTGACTCTACTCTTATTTTAGTACTTGAAGAAGATGCTGAGACAGAACAAGTATTTCCCTCCCTCCCCTCTTCTCCCCACTTTTTCTTCTTCTTCTCATCCTCCTTCTCCCCCCCCGCCCCCCCCCCCCCGCCCCATAACAGGGAAAATCTAATTCCAAGTGACACTTAAGGATGTAACAAAACAGAACAGCAGGCTCAGGAACATAACCTTCCCATTAGAGTTCATCAGATTTGCTACAATTTATCCTTTGTCCCCTTTCCTGCACACTTTCTAAATTAGATGAATTGGTCTGATAAAAAATTAGAAAACAGTATAAAGTAATGAAGAACAAACAAGGTGTGCTAGCTTTAACCCAACGTTATCTGCAGCTAAGTATTTTACCTTTGTACCACTGCTTAGTCCCTGTCTGGCTCCCTCAGTAAGCTCAACCAGGTCCACAACTTCACCACTCTTAAACTTAAACTCTTCACGACTCTTAAACTTCCATTTTGAATCCAGTCTTTTCTCTTATAATCTAAACTCAGACACCAACTGGTACTTGGCACTTGTACCGGGTCTAAAAGACATCTCAAATCTAACACGTCAAAAACTTAACTACTGATTATACTCCTGAAATCTGCTCAATCTTCAGCCTTCTTCATTCCAGTTGATGGCAACTCTGTCCTTTAGTAGTTTGGGACAAAAACTATAGTCAATCTTGACTCTCCTCTTTCTCTTGGTCTCCCATCAGGAAATCCTGTTGGCTATGTTTTCAAAATATGTCCAAAATCCAACAGCTTTCTTCACTTATCTTTTTTTTTTTTTTAAAGATTTTATTTATTTGACAGAGATCACAAGTAGGCAGAGAGGCAGGCAGAAAAAGAGGGGGAAGCAGGCTCCCTGCTGAGCAGAGAGCCTGATGGGGGGCTTGATCCCAGGACCCTGAGATCATGATCTGAGCCGAAGGCAGAGGCTTTAACCCACTGAGCCACCCAGGCGCCCCGCTTTCTTCACTTCTTCACTCTTGTCAGAGTAACTGTCTTTTACCATGGGGTACTGCAATAGTTAATATAACTAGTGTCCCTGATTCTCCCCTTGTTATTCTGCAGTATCTTTTTGCTAGTGATCCTTATAAAACATAAGCTATCATTTAATTTCTCAGCTCAAATCTGTGAAGGCTTCCAATTCCAATCAGGGTAAGAGCCAAAGTCGTCCTCATAGCTTGTAAGAGCCTTCACAGTTTATTCCCTCCCATCCCCATTCATTTCCCTCACCCTTGGTCACTCTGGTCTAGCCATACTGTTCTGGTTGCGCACAGGCAGGCTTTCACATCAGAGCCTTTGTACTGCCTGTACCCTGTCTGGAATGTTCTTATTCCATATATTCTACTTCCTTCCATTCAGTACTCTCTCTCACCTCTTTCAAGTCTGTCTAAATGTCACCTTCTAAATGAAGCCTGTCCTGACTATCTTATTTAAAATTGGAAGAGTGATGGCAGCATAAGATGTCAGCATGAGACTGACATGGCAGCATAAGATGTTCCTCCTTTTTGTCCCCCTTTTTAAGCTATGGATTAGGAATACATCCACAAACAAGTGCTTTTGTGGGAATTGTGGGATTCAGCATCATATGCCAGGGGACCTGGGAGTTGTCTCAACAACCTGTGTATCTGGTAGTAAGTGGGCAGACTTCAATATGGGTTGCAGAATCAGTCCACTTGCCCCAACCACTCTTGCCATAATGGGAAAAAAACCCCGAGAGTGCTGACCTAGGCAGATACCCATACAAGACAGATATTGTTTAAAAAAAAGAAAAAAAGGTTGTTCACAGTGGAAACTGTAAGTGGAATTTTCCCAATGCCACTTCCATTTCCCCTACTCCACCAAAGCCAACACCCATGGAAATGAATTACCCAGCAGTGGAGACCTTTACAATAAGGGAAAAGGAGAGCAGTGAGTGAGTACCCAACTAGCCCCATTGTGCAGGGCGTGGTAGGAGAAACCAATTTCTTTCCAGCAGCACCCAGAGTACTGAGGCAGGACCTCCAAAACTGGGAAAGGAAAGAGAGCAGGAAAGAGAAAGATAAAAATATAAAAGGGCATTAAAGATACACAGTTGCTGGTAACTGTATTCAGGACTTCAGCAGGAAGCCTGCCCGTGAACCTCTGGGAATACTTCGCCTGAGGATACCCCGCACTGCACTGGGTCTATAGGCACCTCAATGGCCCATGTGCTAAATCCATATCTCGTCTCACTCTGCAGTGGCTCCTCGTGCTCACTCCCAAGTGCAGTGGTGAGAGCAAACCCAGTAAATGGAATGTTATCAGGAAAACAGCAGGACGCGTGGGCAAGTGAGAAACACAAACTCGAGCACCACCTTCTGGAAAATCTAAAAGGTGGAGAAAATCCAAATATAATAGCACCAACAAAGAATATACCACATCTGAAGACAACTAGTAAAGATTTAGGAAGGGGTCTCCAACTTCAAACACAAAAGCAGAAATGCAAAACTTCAAGAAACATGCAAAATCGAAAAAACATGATCACCAAAAGAACAGTAATTCTCCAACAACCAAAAGCACAGATTTTTGCAATCTAGCTGTTAAAAAAAAAAAAGGAACTACTTGAATTCTTTAAGATTTTGTTTATTCATTTGAGAGGTAGAGAGCACAAGCAGAAGGGGCTTCAGGCAGAGGGAGAGGGAGAAGCAGGCTCCCCACCAAGCCGGGAGCCTGGTGCGGGGCTCAATCCCAGAAGCCTGGAATCATGACCTGAGCAGAAGGCAGACGCTTAACCAACCTGAGCCACCCAGGTGACCCTCAAAGTAGTTCTTCTGAACAAACTCAGTGATGTACAAGAAAACTCCGAAGGCCAATTCAATGGAATCAGGAAATAATACACAAACAAAATACTTAAGATATTTAACAAAAAGAAGAAATAATAAAAAAAGAACCACATTGAAATTCTGGAGCTTAAGATTTCAATGACTGAAATGAAAAAAATCCAACAGAGAACATGTATGGCAGAGTATAGCAAAGAGAATGCAGAATAAATGATCTAAAAATCTTGAATTATCAATTAGAACAAAATAAAAAGAATTTTAAAAAGTGAAGAATTTTAAAAAGTGAAGAAAGCCTATTGGATCTATCTAATTCCATCAAAGAACAAATATAATAATCAGAGTTCCAGAGAAGAGAGGGAGAAGGGGGCAGAAAGTTTATTTAAAGAAATAACAACTGAGAAATTCCCAAACTTGGGGAGAGACTTGGACACCCATGTACACGAAGCTAACAGATCACCCATTTGTCTCATTGCAAAAGACCTTCTCCAACACATGGTACAAAGGAACTGCCAAAAATCAAAGGCAAAGAGAGAATCTTAAAAGCACCCAGAGAAAAAAGGAGTGCAATCTATGAAGGAACTCCATGAGGCTATTAGTGATTTCTCAGCAGAAACCCTACGGGTGAGGAGAGAGCGGGATGACATACTCAAGGAACTGAAAGAAAAAACTGCTAGCCAAGAAGACTCTTATCTGACAAAATTATTCTTCAGATGCAAAGGAGAAATAATTACTTTCTTGGACTAACAATTCACTGGTGAACTCTGAGGGAGCTTATCTCTGCTAGACTTGCTTTGTAAGAAATGCTGGAAGGAGTTTTTCTAGTGTTACTAGATGTTACTAGTGATACAAAAACATATGAAAGTATACAACATACTGGATAAAGGTAAATACATAGTCAGAAAATCCTAATTCTGTAAGAGGATGGTTTATTAACCATTTAACTGTACTAGAAAGGCTAAGGAGAGTATTACAAATAATGATAGCTACTATAATTTGTTAATGAACACAATATAAAAAGAGGTCAATAATGACATCAAGCATATAAAAGGGGAAAGAGTAAAAGGCGATGCTTTTACACAAGTGAAGTTGTTATCAGCTTAAAATGGACGGTTTTATAAGTTTCATGGTACCAAGAAGCAAAAACAGATTCACAAAAGTTAAAGAAGTAGGAAACAGAATGGGGAAAAAAACCACAGATCTAGAAAGGCAGGCAGAAAAAGAGGGGAAAAGAATCAGTGGAAACACAGAACAACCAGAAAGCCATTAAGAAGACTACATTGTAAGTCCATACATATCAAGAATAACTCTAAATGTAAATGAACTGAATTCACCAATCAAAAGGCACAAAGGAACTAGATAAAGAAATGAGACCCAACTCTGTATTGCCTACAGAAGGCAAACTTCAGCTTTAAGGACACACATTGACTCAAAGCAAAGGGCTGCAAAAAGATATTCAGTGTAAGTAGAAACCAAAAGAGATGAAACAGACTTGAAAAGCCAAAAATGCTAACAAGAGACAAAGGTCATAATATAATAATAAAGGGATCAATGAATCAAGAGGATATAAAAATTGTAAATATATATGTACCCAACATCAGAGCACCTAAATATATTAGCAAATATTGCCGGATTTGAAAGGAAAAATCAACAATACAATAATAGCAGGTGACTTCAATACCCCACTTTCACCAACAGATAGATCATCCAGACAGAACAAAAGCAAGGAAATGTTGGATTTGAACCATACATTAGACCAAATAGACCTAACAGACATTTACAGATCATTCTATCCTACAGCAGCAAATATGTGTTCTTCTCAAGTACACACAAAACATTCTTCAAGGCAAACCATATGACAGTACAAAGAACAAGTCTTATGGAAAATTTAAGAAGACTGAAAAATACCAAGTATATTTTCAGACCACAATGGTATGAAACTAGGAATCAGAAAAGGGAAGCTGGAAAATCTATAAATGTGTGGAAATTAAACAACATACACCTAAGAAACCAGGTCGAAAAAGAAATCAAAAGGGAAACAAACAAACAAAAAAATTGAAACAAATGAAAATGGAAGCACAACATACCAAAACTTATAGGATGCTGCAAAAGCAGTCCTAAGAGGGACTTTATAGTTATAAATACATATAAGAAAATAGAAACATCTCAAATAAACATCGTAACTTTACACCTACAGGAATTAGAAACAGAAGAACAAACCTGAGTCCAAAATAAGCAGAAGGAAAGAAATAAAAATCAGCAGAAATACATAAAATAGAGACCAGAAAAACAACAAGGAAAAAAACAGTGAAATTAAGAGCTGGTTTCAAAAAAATAAAACAAAATCGGTAAACCTTTAGCTACACAAACCATGAAAGAAGACAATATTCGAAGTCAGAAATGAAAGAGGAGACATTACAATTGATACTACAGAAATACACAGGATCATAAGAGACTATTATGAACAATTATATGCCAACATATTGGATAACCCAGAAGAAATGGATAAATTCTTAGAAACATACAACCCACCAAGACTGAATCAGGAAGAAACAGAAAATCTGAATAGACCAGTGAGTAAGGAGACTGACTCACTAACCAAAACCTCCCTACAAAGAAAACCCCAGGATAAGCTGGTTTCACTCATGAATCAAACTCTTTTAAAAATCTGAAGGGACAGAACACTTCAAAACTCATTTTATGAAGCCAGCATTACCATGACACCAAAGCCAGACAAGGATAAACAAAAAAACAAAAGACCAATACCCTAGATGAATAGATGCAAAAATTCTCATAAAATATCAGCAAACTGAATTCAACACACATTGAAAGTACATACACCATGACCTAGCAGGAATTCTGCTTGGGATGAAAGAATGGTTCAGTATATGCAAATCAATAAATGTGATACACATTTAACAGAATGAAAGATAAAAATCAAATGATCCTCTCAATAAATGTAGAAAGCATTTGACCAAATACAACACATTTCCATGATAAAAGCCCTCAACAGATTAGGTACAGATAGGACACAATTCTATATAATAAAGGCCACACAGGAAAATCCACAGCTCACATCATATTCAACAACAACAACAACAAAAAATTGAAAGCTTTTCCTCTAGGATCAGGAACAAGACGAGGGTGTCTACTCTCACCACGCTTACTCAGAGTAGTAATGGATGACCTGGTTAGATCAATTAGGCAAGAAAAGGAATAAAAGGCATCTGAATCAGAAAGGAAGAAGTAAAATTGTCATATTTGCAGATGATCTGATTTTATACAGAGAAAATCCCAAATAAAGACTCAACCAAAAAACTGTTGGAATTAATCAACAAATTCAGCATATTTGCAGGATATAAAATCAACATACAGAAATCAGTTGTGTTGGTATAAACTAACAATGAAACACTTGAAAAAGAAAGAAATAAAACTATCCTGTTCAAGTGGCATAAAAAAAATACTTGGGAATAAATTTTTTTTTTTTTTAAAGGTTTGTCAGAGAGAGAGAGAGAGAGAGCGAGAGCGAGCACAGGCAGACAGAGTGTCAGGCAGAGGTAGAGGGAGAAGCAGGCTCCCTGCTGAGCAAGGAGCCCGATGGGGGACTCGATCCCAGGACTCTGGGATCATGACCTGAGCCAAAGGCAGCCACTTAACCAACTGGGCCACCCAGGCATCCCTACTTGGGAATAAATTTAACCAAGGAGGTGAAAGATCTGTATAGGTGAACCTCATTTTATTGTGCTCCACTTTATTGCACTCCACAGATAATGCCATTTAAAAAAAAACAAAACAAAACAAATTGAAGGGTGTATGGCAACCTACAAGTCTATCGGTGTAATTTTTTTTCAATGGCATTTGCTCACTTTGTGTCTCTATGTCACATTTTGGTAATCCCTGCAATATTTCAAACTTTCTCATTATTATTATATTTGTTATGGTCATATGTGATTAGTGATTATGACTCACTAAAAACTCAAATAATGTTTGGCATTTTTTAGTGATAAAGGTATATGCATTGTTTTTTTAAGACATAATGATACTGCACACTTAAAAGACTACAGTACAGTGTAAACATAAATTTTATGTGCCCTGGAAAACTAAAAAAAAATAATTTCATTGTGATAGTCACTTTACTGTAGTGATCTGGAATCAAACCCATAATATCTGAGGTATGCCTGTGTTAGGAAAACTACAAAACATTGATGAAAGAAACTGAAGAAGACACAAACAAATGGGAAGATATGCCATGTTCATTGATTGGAAGAATCAATATACTGATAACTGTCTGTTAAAATGTCCATACTACCTCAAGTCATCTAAAGAGTCAAGGCAATCCCTATCAATGACCCAAAGGCATTTTTTTACAGAAATAGATAAAATAATCCTAAAATTCGTATGGAACCAGAAAAGACTCTTAATTACCAAGGAAATGTTGAAAAAGAAAAACAAAGTTGGGGACATCATGTTGTTTGATTTCAAGCTGTATTACAGAGCTGTGATCACTAAGACAGCATGATACTGGCACAAAAACAGACACATAGACCAATGGAACAAAATAAGGAGCCCAGATATGGACTCTCAACTCTATGACCAACTAATCTTCAACAGAGTAGGAAAAAATATCCAAAGGAAGAAAGACAGTCTCTTCCATAAATGGTGCTGGGAAAATTGGACAGCTATATACAGAAGAATGAAGCTGGGCCATTCTCTTACACCATACACAAAGATAAACTCGAAATGGATGAAAGACCTCAATGTGAGACAGGATTCTATCAAAATCCTAGGGGAGAACATAGGCAGTAACCTCTTCAACATCAACCACAGCAATTTCTTTCAAGACACGTCTCCAAAGGCAAAGGAAACAAAAGTGAAAAATGAATTTTTGGGACTTCATAAAAATAAAAAGTTTCTGCACAGCAAAGGAAATAGTCAACAAAACTAAGAGTCAAACCACAGAATGGGAGAAGATATTAGAAAAGACACTACAGACAAAGGGCTGATATCCAAGATCTATAAAGAATTTCTCAAAGTCACCACCTAAAAACCAGATAATCAAGTCAAAAAATGGTTAGATAACATGAGCAGACAATTCTCCAAAGAAGACATACAAATGGCTAACAGACACGTGAAAAAGTGTTCATCATCATTAGACATCAGGGAAATTCAAATCAAAACCACATTGAGATACCACCTTATACCAGTTAGAATGTCAAAAATCAAGAAGTCAAGAAACAACAAATGTTGGAGAAGTTGTAAAGAAAGGGGAACTTTCTTACACTGTTGGTAGAAATGCAAGTTGGTGCAGCCACTTTAGAAAAGAGTGTGGAGGTTCCTCAAAAAATTAAAAATAGAGCTACCCTACTACCCAGCAATTGTACTATTGGGTACTTACCCCAAAGATACAGATGTAGTGAAAAGAAGCGCCAAATGAACTCCAATGTTCATAGCAGTAAAGTCCACAACAGCCAAAATGTGGAAAGAGCCAAGATGCCCTTCAACAGACAAATGGATAAAGAAGATGTGGCCCATATAAACAACGGACTATTACTCAGCCATCAGAAAAGATGAATAACCAACTTTTGCAAAAACATGGATGGGACTGAAGGACATTATGCTAAGTGAAATAAGTCAAACAGAGAAAGTCAATTATTATATGGTTTCACTTATTTGTGGAGCATAAGGAATAGCATGGAGGACATTAGGAGAAGGGAAAATTGAAGGGAGAGAACTTGGAGTGGGAGATGACCCATGAGAGACTATGGACTTCGGGAAACAAACAGAGGGTTTTAGAAGGTAGTGGGGTGAGAGAATGGGTGAGCCTGATGATGGGAATTAAGGAGGGCACGGATGGAGCACTGGGTGTTTATAAGCAAACAATGAATGGAACACTACATCAAAAACGATGTACTGTATGGTGACTAACATAACACAATAAAATAAGTAAAATGGGCAGAGTAACTAAACAGATATTTTCCCAAAGAAGACATAGCCAACAGGTATACAGAACGATGCTCAACAATTCTAATCATCAGGGAAATGCAAATGAAAACCACAATGAGATGTCACTCCATAACTGTTAGAATGGCTATCATTAAGAAGAGAAAACAAGTGTTGATGAGATGTGGACATAAGGGAATCCTGTACACTGCTGGTGGGAATGTAAATAGGTTCAAAACAATATGAAGGTTCCTCAAAAAATTAAAAACAAGAACAATCATATGATCTGGCAATCCTACTTCTGGGTATTTATCCAAAGGAAATGAAAACAGGATAGTGAAGAGATATAAGCACTCCCATGTTTACTGCAGCATCATTCACAATAGCCAAGTGCCTATCAATAGGTGAATAGATAAAAATGATATGATATACACACAAACATTCCCCCCATGGAATATTATTCAGCCATGAGAAAAAAGGAAATTCTGCCATTTGTAACAATATGGATGGACCCTGAGGGCATTGTGCTAAATGAGTTATATAAAATCATTCATTATATAAAAATATTCATTAAGACCTTCAACCCACGAGAAGAGATTATATTAAGAATAGTAAAATATGTAGGCTAAAACATTTTTAGTCTCAGATTGAAACAATGTTTTCTTAATCTTCAAATTATCTGAAAATTTAATCAATCAAAAGGTTCTAGACAATCAAGGAAAGAATAATTTGTGTTGCTTACCTATGTCTATAAGGGACTACATTTTTATAATTCTTACCATAATCCAAATTAGACTATTATATAGAGTATTTAAAAAATCTGTATTCTTTGATACAAAACATGTATTACATGTTTCTTTTTAGTGTTACATGTTTTATGGCCAATATACAATATAGTCATGAAATATGAATAGGTCTAAATTGCGGTCATAATATTATGGAATTTTAAATTGTAAGTATAATTAACTAGACAACTATAATTAACAGGTAATTGCAAGTAACATAATTATCAGAAGTCACATACAGAAAAACAAACTGTCACACAACCACATTCTTTACTCTTCTTATTCTTCTTGATTTATTATTAAATTATTCTTCTTGATTTTCAGGTTAAAAAAAGACCTTACTAAGGGGGTTATTTGCCTGTGGGTTATTATATGGTTATATAAAACTTGGCCTTTTAGAAAAATAACCACTCTTTTCTCTATTTCCTACTGGTTAGTTAACATAGAGATGATACTGGTAAATAACTGAAAACTTAAGTGAGTTATAGGAAATGTTCTATTTTCAAGGATGTAAGATCTGACCAGGAATTTTGAAGGTGACAACGAGTTAAAATAAAATTTCAGAAAGGGTCTGTTCTCCTGGACATGAGGAGACTCTTTTCATCTTTCACCAAAGGCTCTTAATGTAGGCATAAAATTGAAGTGGAGGGGAAATAAGGTTATTTCTTCCCCCAAGAATTTATTCCATTTCTCCCCTCCATTCTTCAGCTGCTGGAGTCCACACCTTACTTCAGGAAATTAAGATGGAAACCAAGAAGAAGAAGAAGAGAGAGAAGACAGCACAGACTTTGGCTATCTTCTTTTGAAACTAAACCTAGGTGATTCAGCTGTAGATTTTGGTAGGTATAGATTATTTTTATTGTTTAATTTCACCTCCTGACAATGGAAAACAAATATTGATTTTTAACTTATCCTTTGACTAACATACAGATTTACTTTATCTTTTGAGGAATTTTCAGAAAAACACTTCTCTTTGCATAAAATTCATGTGTAGAAATAAGTCCTGGGAGAGTCTAGTTAGGAAATGTCAAGCTAGTGGCCATTAGCTTGTTTCGTTTGGTTCACACCATCTGTCTTTTTAAAACTGAATTTATTTTCAATGTGTAAAAACTGGAAGATATCATATAAAAAATTCCTACTTCTAATTCTTTTTGGAACATAAGAAGAACCATGGATGGGCTAACCTTCCCACATGGTTAACCACTGGCTGGACCTGAGTGCGGGCTGATCCCTTTAGACTGGCCACATGTTCTCCAGGTTACCCTCATTCCACGTGGCCCACTTCTCTCATTTACATTATTTATATGGTCCCTGTTAGCAATCTTTATTTGTAATTCTTGGTCTAGTCTTTGTCTTATGATAGAAACACGAAAAAAATGAAAACCCTGGCCTTTAACAAGAGTGAAGCTTAGGCATTTTGAAACAACAAAACATTGCTTGAATTAGCAGAGAATGTTAACGAGTTAAAAATAAAATCTGTACTGCAGTTGTGAACTATTTTTAAACTGTTTCCATTTTCACTTCACTATTTTGCTCTTTAACCCAACAAACAAGTCCCTGCACACTGGCCATTCCCGGAAGTTGGGTGGTTGCATTTACACATAAGTGCACCTCTATACACAGGTGGTAGCATATACATCTCACATCATAGCTTAATATGATACAAATCACTGGGTAGGCCAATAGAACACACACACACTCATCTTGGGTCTTATCATTAACTGCATGACAGGGGCAAACCCTTCTGAAATTGAGCTCTTTCTTCCTTTGTATAATGAAGATACTGGACTAGATGAATATGTAAATCTCTCCCCAGCGCAGCCACTCTATTATTTGAGAACAACAGCATGTTTATAAAAGCTCTGAAAACATCTTTTAAGTAACAACAAAAAAATAACTTCAGGGAAATTTAAGAAAAACCTTAGAAAAATGGACATCTTCCATGAGAACCACAAAAATAAAATTTTTATTACTGAAAGTAACATGCTAACTCATCAGTTCCTTGCTAATACTTTTAAATTTAAAAAAGCCAAAATTACATAATTTTATTTTTTACTCCAGAAGTTGCTAGCTAAGGACAACATATGATGAAATAGGATTTTTGAAAGGAGAAATGTAATATCTAAATAAATTCTATAATTTTAGCTACTTTAAAAAAAGATCCTTTTTATTTGGTCCCATTTCTTCAAAGGAGTCAGTGGAAACTCTGGGAAGATGAAATTAAGTTCCACTCACTTATCTCCCTCTGATGCTTGTTATTTAGCTTTTTTGGAAGCTCATTTATTAGTTATTTTAGCAGCTTATCTATTAAAGCTTAATGTGTACACTGTCTCAAATTCAAAATTTTTGAAGGCCCAAGTTTTCAGTCAGATATATATTTTTTTAAT
Organism: Mellivora capensis; assembly: GCA_004024625.1. Lineage (NCBI taxonomy): Eukaryota > Metazoa > Chordata > Mammalia > Carnivora > Mustelidae > Mellivora > Mellivora capensis. The sequence continues at coordinate 26,408 of PISX010017221.1, read as the reverse complement.
TACAAGTTTGCATACTATCTACAAAAATGATTATAAAGTTAAATTTCAGAGGATACTGTGGTAGACAGAACTCTAAAACAGCCCCCCAAATTTCCTGCCCTAATCTCTGAGATTGTGACTATGAGGAGATATCACACCTGTGGTTATTTATATTACACAATAAAGGGGAATTTGCAAATGTAACTGAGGTCATTTTAGTTAGTTGACGCAGTTCATCAAAAAGGAGACTATCCAGGTAGTCCTGACCCGATGATACGATTAAGGCAGAATTTTCTCCACTGGTGGCAGAAGAGGAAGCCAAAGAAACCTGAAGCATAAGGGAGATATGATGCATTACTCCTGGCTTGAGGGTAGTGACAAGCAATGTGGGCGCCCTAGGGAACTGAGAGAGGTCCCTGGCCAAGAGACAGCAATGAAATGGGGACCTCAATTCTATAAGCATAGGAACTGAATTCTGCTGAAAATTTCAATGAGTTGGAAGTGGATTTTCCCTGAGTTTCCAGTCAAGGACTCAGCGCAGCTGACATATTAACAGCTTTATGATACTCTGAAGAGCCCACTGGACTTATGACTTACAAAACTATGTGCTAATAACTGGGTGTTGTTTTAAGCTATCAAGTTTGTAGTAGTTTATTATGAACAACAGAAAACTAACACAGTGCTGAGGAATTACTTATTTTTAAAAAGGAAAAAAAATCAACTAAATATCTGACTGCTACATTTTCCAGAGTGCCTAGGTTCAAACTGGAATTGTTTCATGTTGAGAAAAACAATGTGTGTTTAAGAGTAGAAGTGATAATTCTTAGGAAATGGGGCAAACTGAAATCCAGAACAAATATGAAACACTCACATTGGATTTTAATTATAGCAAAATGAAATTATACATAAAAAAATCTAGCTATTTCAATTTCAAACTTAAGGGAAACATTTATTGTAGAAATACTTACCCTATTTTGAAAAAATGATGCATGAAAATGTGATGTTGTAGCAGATATTGATACTAAAGTAATAGTTTCTTCAGAACTAGGATTATGTAAGTAAACTTTTTCCATTTTTGGCATTCCAACTGGCCTGTAAAAGCAAAAAAAAAACAACAAAAACAACACAACAATAAAAACCTGTCACAAATACTTGATAGATTCCTAGTTGTTAAAAAATTAAATATCAAAACCATTAGACAAATATACATCCAAACATATAAAACTATTTATTAAATTGGTTTATATTTAAAATTACACATGAAAATGCATTCAGCAAATGTATAGTGAGTGCCAATTTTATATCACACACCGAGCCAGGGACTGGGATATGATGAAGCAAATCTCCGCCTGAAGGAAGCTTACAGTCTAGTGAGGAAGCAAGCAGGAAACAAAATGGTCAGATCCTTTCATTGCTTTCTGTAATACCGCCCTGCTTTCCTACTAATCCTGAATCATGTCCTCTTCTTCCCAAATTCCACTGATACATGCTCTTCAGTTTAGGAGAAAATGAATGGCAAAGTTATGTGAGCAGATCTGCTTTATGAGTTAGGGGATATTACTGTCCTCATTTTATAGATGAAGATACTGAGGCACAGAAAAGTTATTTAACTTATCCAAAGTCACACTTGGAATCTAAGTTTGAATCCAGGCCACCTGGCTTTAGTCCATGTTCTAACCCATTATACTAAACTGTCTCCTCTCAAAGGAATAACATAAACACAAACTCAGTTGTCTAATATCCACAGATGCATTTTAATGTTCTCCTTGGCATCCACATTATAGTTTGTCTCAAAAGTGAAATCTCCTCAGTTATGTAGTCCATTAAGTACGTACACAGCTAATCTTAGTTGTACAGGCCTCCTGACTCATACAGCATTAGAGAATTCTGCATATAAATTACACTTCTTCTATGCTCTCTAATCATTTAATTGGCACCAGTCTTACTTCCTCAATAAGATTATCAGTACTATTTCAGACAAAGGTTACATTATATGTGCACCGTGCGGTCTCCATGTTATCTAGCACAGGCACTTGGTAAGAGGGTTCATGGGTGAGCTGCATCCCCCCACACCCCTCACCAGTGGAAATTAAGGTACTCCCTAACCTGACATCAATCAACCTAAACAAGTAACTAATGCCTTATGTTTTCACAGCTTTCCAAACTGGCTCAGGCTGGTCTCATGTGCACAGCCCTCATGCCTTTATCAATCTCTTTGTTCTGTGTTTTCCTCTCTATCCTCTATGCCAATCCAAATTCTCATTTTCTAATTCAAATACAGTTTCTTTCACAAGGTCCTCTCCTCAGGCAACCATTCTGGTCCACATTTTTATTTTATTCATGCTACTGCTCTCCTCGAACACCCCATCCCCATACATACACAAACAACAATGCTGGAAAAATGCAGAAGCTAGAGAAAGGTACTGATCCCAAGTATTAACTAAAAAATAGTAAGAAACCCTTGGGGGAACAGAAGGTTGCCTTGAACTGGAAGGTGGGGGAAAAAGCAAGGGACAAAAAATAGCCTAAGCTGACAATGAGAGGCTAGGGGATAGGAAGTCTTCAAAATTTCATTCTTTTCCATTTCCTTCCCTGCTTGCCTTGGGACAATCAGGGCCTGCCCCCTCAAACTAGAATAGCAGAGGGCAGGCCTTACAGAGATACGAAGCTGATAATCAACTACCCTGGAGCATACAAACTTCTAAGTCCTCTCTTTGGTCCTCCAAAGACCAAGACTGTTTGATTACAGTTTAGGAAGACACCTCTATCCAGATGCTTCTGCCTATCAGACAGAGTGGTGGCCAATACAGGACAAATAACAGTTTTTACACATATGTGAATGTGGAACTGGATCCTTCTTCCTTGGGGATCATCTTCCTTCTTAAATTCACAGGAGACAAGAACCAAAAGGTGTGGTATTCTGCCTTTCCTCAATATGCATTACAAGAGGAATGCAAGCGGAACTCTTAAGTTCACACATCAAAATAACATGATCTGTAAGAGGTATAATCAACCAGAAAACATACCATGTTGTGGTAAACTGTAGTGTTCCCAATCTGCAGACAGAACCTGTGAGAGGATTATACTTCTCCACTTTAACGTTAAGCTTGGCTGTAAGATTTTCTTTGGCCATTGAAATGTGAGTAAAAGTGACATATAACATTAAGTTTTAAAAGTCATCTTTTACTCTTTGCTCTTGTACATTGTTCCAAGAAATGGCATTTCTCAGATAGGCGTGCTGATTTCAGTCTATAGCCCACTAAGACTTTGGGGCTGGTTGTGGTCATAGTATATATATAATTTGGTAAGTTCTGAATAATACACACTTGAAGTTGGAAAAGTTGAACCAAGAACTAAAAATAAGCACAATGTGATATATTTAAGGAGATATGGCAAGATATTAGTAAAAGGAAGAAACCATATAGAAAAAAGAAAATATTAGTATAAAAATAAAATGTATGAAGGTGGATCAAAAACCATTAGTGAGCTGGAAGATCACAGTGACAAGTTAGTTGAGAATTCAGCAAGAAAATACATATTTTAGAATATTTTAAAAGAGCTAAAAAAAAAGAGAAGCAGATATATATGGCATAACTAGAAATGGTAATATTTAGAAGAATATTTAGGAATATTTAAAGAGTATGGATAAAATGAATGGGTAAAATCCAAACTTTAAAAATGACAAACTAATTCTTCTTCTTTAAAGATTTATTTATTTGAGAGAGTGCATGCACATGCGTGGAGTGGGCAAAAGCAGGAGAGAAGAGAAACTTTAGCAGACTGCACTCAGCAAGTCACCCAACCCAGAGCTCAATCTCATGACCCTGAGATTGTGACCTGAGCCCAAACCAAGAGTGGGAGGCTTAACTGACTGTGCCACCCAGGTACCTCAAATATAAACTAATTCTTAATTGAAAGGGTTTATGAAGTGTCAACAAGGAGAGATAAGGAAACCCTATACTTAATTAAGCACAGAGTAAAATTAAAGGCATTGCAAGAGTTCCTTATACAATGTGGATATCAATTGTCCCAGCACCATTTATTGCAAAGACTATATCTATTTAATTGTTTTGGCACCCTTATCAAAATCAACTGGCAATAAATGTGAAGTTTTTTTTTCTGGGATCTAAATCTTATTCCATTTACTTATGTCTTTCCTTATGGCAGTGTCACAGTGTCTTGACTAAAGCTTAGAAAAGAAGTTTCTGATATTGGAGGGCGCCGGAGTGGTTCAGTGGGTTAAAGCCTCTGCCTTCAGCTTAGGTCATGATCCTGGGGTCCTGGGATCAAGGCCCGCATAGGGCTCTCTGCTCAGAGGCGAGCCTGCTTCCTTCTCTCTCTCTGCCTGCCTCTTCGCCTACTTGTGATCTCTGTCAAATAAATAAATAAACTCTTAAAAAAAAAAGAAAGTTTCTGATATTGGGCACTGGAAGTTCTCTCCTGTTGGGTCTCCTTCTAAAACAATGGCTGCTCTGGTTCCCTCTTATTTCATGTGAATTTTAAGGTCAGCTTGTCCATTTCTAGAAAAATGTCAGTTGGGATTTGTGCTGAATTCATAGATCGCTTTAGGGAGTATCGCCATCTTTATTTGTATCTCCTGATCTATGAATAAAAAATGGCTTCCGTTTATTTAGTTCTTTAATTTCTTTTGACAATGGTTTGTTGTTTTTAGTATACAGGTCTTACAATACTTCTGTTAAATTTATATCTAAGTATTTTACTCTTTTTGAGTTACTACAAATGGAACTGTTTTCTTATTTTTTAATTGCTCATTGCTAGTGTACAGAAATATAACTTACTTTGCATACTGATCTTATATCCTGTAACCTTGCTGAACTCACTTACTCTAATTTTTTTAAAGTGGATTGCTTATGATTGTCCATATATAGGAGTATAACATCCAAAAACAGAGATGGTCTTCCTTTTTCCTTTCCAGTCTGGGTGTCTTTTGCTTCTTCTTCTTGCGTAACTGCCCTGCTCTTGATGTAGGGGGAATCTTTCAGTCTTTCACGATTAAATATAATGTTAGCTGTGGGACTTTCATAGGTGTTCTTTATCAGGTTAGGGAAATTCTCTTCTATTTTTAGTTTTTTGATTGTTATTATCCTGAAAGGATGTATTTTTTCTTTTTTTTTTAAAGATTTTATTTACTTGACAGAGAGAGTACAAGCAGGGGGAGCAGCAGACAGAGGGAGAGGGAGAAGGGAGGAGTCTTCCTTACTGAGCAGGGAGCCAGATGGGGGACTCGATCCCAGGACTCTGAGATCATGACCTGAGCTGGAGGCAGCTGCTTATCCGACTGAGCCACTCTGGTGCCCTGAAAGGATGCATGTTCAAATTCTTCGTGTGTGTGTATTTACTGACAAGATCATATGTTTTTATTGCCTATATTCTTTTTATAATTATTTTTTATTTTTTTATAAACATATAATGCATTATTAGCCCCAGGGGTACAGGTCTGTGAATTGCCAGGTTTACACACTTCACAGCACTCACCATAGCACATAACCTCCCCAATGTCCATAACCCCACCACCCTCTCTCTACCCCCCTACTCCCCGGCCACCCTGTTTTGTGACATTAAGAGTCTCTTATGGTTTGTCTCCCTCCTGATCCCATCTTGTTTCATTTATTCTTTTCCTACCCCCCAAACCTCCCACATTGCATCTCCACTTCCTTATATCAGGGAGATCATATGATAGTTGTCTTTCTCCGATTGACTTATTTCGCTAAGCAAAATACCCTCCAGTTCCATCCACGTCATTGCAAATGGCAAGATTTCATTTCTTTTGATGGCTGCATAGTATTCCATTGTATATATATACCACATATTCTTTATCCATTCATCTGTTGATGGACATCTAGGTACTTTCCATAGTTTGGCTACTGTGGACATTGCTGCTATAAACATTCGGGTGCACGTGCCCCTTTGGATCACTATGTTTGTATCTTTAGGGTAAATACCCAGTAATGCAACTGCATAGGGCAGCTCTATTTTCAACTTTTTGAGGAACCTCCATGCTGTTTTCCAGAGTGGTTACACCAGCTTGCATTCCCACCAACAGTGTAGGAGGGTTCTCCTTTCTCTACATCCTCGCCAGCATCTGTCATTTCCTGACTTGGTAATTTTAGCCATTCTGACTTCTTGCCTTTATTCTATTAACATGGTGTATTAATTGAATTTCAGATGTGGGGCTTGAATTCATGATCCGGAGATTAAGACCTAAGCTGAGATCAAGAGTCGGTTGCTTGACCAACTGAGCCACCCAGGCACCTCGATATATAATCATTTTTATGAGTTGCTGATTTTGGTTTTTATTATTTTGTGGAGGAATTTTAACAAAAGGGTTATTGGTCTGTAGTTTTGTTGTAATGTCTTTGTGAGGTATTGGTATAATGGTAATGTAGGCCTAACATACTGAGTTGGGAAATGTTCCCTCTTTTATAGTTTGGAGGAGTCTGTAATGGATTGGTATTAATTCTTTGATTTCTTGGTAGAATTAATCAATAAGGCTTTCTGTGCCTCAGAACTTTCATTCTGGGAAGTTTTTTGATTATTAATTCAAACTCATTACTTGTAAGTCTATTCAGATTTTCTATTTCTTCTTAGGTCAGTTTCGGTAATTTCTGTCTTTTTACGAATTTGTCCATTTCAACTAAGCTAATGAATTTGTTAGCATATAGCTGTTCCTGGTATTCCCTTATAATCCTTTTTAAAAATTCTGTAAGGTTGATAGTAATGTCACTCTTTCATTTCTGATTTTAGTAATTTGAGAGTCTTTTCTCTTTATTGCTTGGGCAGTCTAACTAAGGGTTTGTTGATTTTGTTGCTCTTTTCAAAGAACCAATTTCTGTTAATTTTCTCTATTATTTTTATCTCTTATTTATTTCTACTCTAGTCTTCATTTAAAAACAAAAAGATTTTATTTATTTACTTGACAGAAAGAGAGGGAATATAAGCAGGGGGAGTAGGAAAGGGAAAATCAGGCTTCCTGTTGAGCAGGGAGTCTGATGCGGGGCTTGATCCCAGGACCCCAGGATCATGACCCAAGCCAAAGGCAGATGCAGATGCTTAATGACTGAGCCACCCAGGCTTCCCTACTCTAGTCTTATTTCCTTCTTTGTAATTTTTTTTTTAACTTGCTTTTCTTTTTCTAGTTTCTTAAGGTTCAAGATTAGGTTTCTGATTTGAGGTTTTCTTTGCTGATTAAGACATTTACAGCTATAAGTTTCTTCCTAAACAATGTTTTTGCTGCATTCCATAAGTTCTGGTATGTTATATTTTCATTTCATTCAACTGAAAGCATTTTCTAATTTCTCCCTTGATTTTCTTCTTTGATTCACTTGTTATTATGTTGCTTAATATCTCAAGATTCTTTTTGTTCTATATTACTTTCCAGTTTATTTAATTAGAGAATGAAGTTACCAGAAAACATACTTTGTATGTCTTCAAAAGTTACTAGGGTTTGCATTATGGTCTAGCATATGGTTTATATCCTGGAAAACATTCTATGTGTGTGTGAGTAGTGTAAGTACTTTGTTGAGTGGAATATTCTATAGATGTCTACTAGGCCTAGGAGCTCTGTACTGTTTTCAGCACTTCTATTTCTTTTGTTATCTCTTGGCTTAGATAGTCTATCCATTATTGTAAGTGGAGCACTAAAGTCTCTATTAATACTGAATTGTCTATTTTCCCCTTCAGTTCTGTCAATTTTGCTTCTTATCCTTTGGGTTTCTGTTGTTAGTTGAGTCTTGCTTTTTTAATCTGAAAATCTTGGTCTCTTAATTGGTGTGTTTAGACTATTTATATTTAATGTAAGTATTGATATGGTTAAAGTACCATCTTGCTAGTTATTTTCTATTCTATCTCGTCTTTGTTTATAACTTTTATATTCTTAACTTTCTAGTCCTGGAACAATTAAACTAGAAATGAATAACAAAATGGGGTAACTCGATTCCCTATGAATATGTAAATAGATCAATGAATGTGTAAATAACCCATGGATCAAAGACAAAATCTGAATAAAAATTAAGAACTATCTGGAACTGAATGAAAATGGAAAACTGAACTCATTAAAGCTTGTATAATACTGTTCATTCTGTGCTTACAGAAAAATTCATGAACTAAATCTACATATTTGAAAAGAAAAAAAAACCTAAAAGTTAATGAGTTAAGCATCCATGTCATTAGATAAAGAATAGCAAATAAAAAAGGCCAAAGAAAGAAATGTTAAAATAAGAGTGGAAATCAATGGAGTAAAACATGTAAAATAGAAATGATCTACGAAATCCTAAGTTCACATGTCTTGGGAGTAAAAAACTAGTAAGTTGATAACTACCTGACAAAACTAAGAAAGAAAAAAGAGATGGCACAAAATATCAATATCAGCAATGACAGGAGTTACAGCTACAGATGCTGCAGACATTAAAACAATCATAGAATGATATTAGCAACTTTATGTTAGTAAGTTTGAAAATTATCCTGAAATTGCCAAACTCCTCGAAAAACATAGCTTACCAAACTGGTAAATTTAAAAAAAAATGTATGTAAGCATTAAAAAAATAAAACTATTAAAGGGGCACGTGGGTGGCTCAGTTAAGTGTCCAACTCTTTTTTTTAAAATCTAGGTTTTATTTTTAAAGATTTTATTTATTTATTTGACAGAGAGAGACAGCGAGAAAGGGAAAACAAGCAGGGGGAGTGGGAGAGGGAGAAGCAGGCTTCCCACTGAGCAGGGAGCCTGATGCGGGGCTCAATCCCAGGATCCTGGGATCATGACTTGAGCCGAAGGCAGCTGCTTAACAGCTGAGCCGCCCAGGCACCCCAAGTGTCCAACTCTTGATCTCAGCTCAGGTCTTGATCTCAGGGTTCTAAGCTGAAACCCTATATTGGGCTCCACACTTAAAATGAAACAAAAAACTATTAAAGAAATTAAATTCATAATTTAAAACCTTACCAAAAACAAAATTCCAGTCCAGGAGTACTTTCTACTGGCAAACTTTACCAAATATTTAAAGGTAATATTCTACCAATTATTTGGCAGTGGGCAGTGAAATGCAGGTACAAAATGGGGAAAAATGAGGAAGAACTCTATGACTTTGGATCTGTGTTGGGAAAATATGAATTAGAATTATCAGTATCAGGCATGATTTACAAATGTGCATTTATTTTTTAATTAAAACTTTTTTTTAGAGAGAGAGTGTGTGAGTGAGGTGGGAGACAGAGGGAAGGGGGAGAGAGAGAGAGAGAATCTTAAGCAGGCTCCATGCCCAGGGTGGAGCCCGACTTGGGACTTGATCTCGAGTCAGATGCTTAACCAACTGACTTATGCAGGTGTCTCTACATATATGCATTTATATATATGCATATATATATATATAGATCTGAACAGATAAAGATATGGTATGTATATATAGAACAAAATATTATTTGGCTATGAGAAAGGACATCTTGCCACTTGCAACAACATGGCGGTCCTTGAGTGCATGATGCTAAATGAAGTCAGACAGAGAAAGACAAACAATGTGCATCACTTATATGTATAAAAACTGAACTCAAAGAAAAAGAGATTTAAAATAGCAGTTACCAGGGGCCGAGGAGTGCAGAAAGAGGGAGATATTGGTCAAAGAGTACAAACTCTTAGTTAGAAGATGAGTAAGTTCTAGGGATTTAATGTACAGCATAGCAATTATAGTTGTTAATACTGTATTATATAGTTGAAAGTTGCTAAAACCTCCAATGTTCTCAACACAAAAGAGAAGTGGTAAGTATGCGATGTGATGAAGGTGTTAGCTAACTCTACAGTGGTAATCATTTTGCAGTATATAAGTATATCAAATCAACATGTTGTATGCCTTAAACTTATACAATGTCACATGTCAACTATATCTCAATAAAGCAAAAAATGAGTTATATCATAATATTTGTATACTAAATATATATATTAAAAATATATTAAAATATATATACTGAAAATAATTACATAAACTAAGAATATATAATAATACCTATATGGGTGGCAGATGTAAAACTACATATATATGTATATATACACACACATATATATCATGCATTTTTCTGTGTATTTCATGAAAAAAGGTAAAGACAGCATTATGGTAAAGTAATGAGAATACTCTGGAAATACTACTCTACAGTAGTTAAGCATCATCATATAAAACTAGAATAAAGCATTTAGAGGTTTTTTTGTTTGTTTAGAGTGACCTCTTCAGTCAAGATGGTTTTGCTATGTGAATTGTTTACTTGAGGTCAATGAATCAAAACGTATTCGCTGATGGCCTATATTTGACCCAGCTTTATAATGATGCTGGCTTATTTTTATGGTTGATACTTTTTTTTTTCTTCTTTTCACTGTGCAGCCTGCTTCAGTGCCTGCAGGCTATGGCACAGAGGCCGGGCAATGGTTTGGGGCCACAGTTTGCTCTGGCAATGGGGCACTATGAGAGGCCCAGTGGGACGAGCTGGCCATAAATCCAAACCCATGCATTAGAGCTGATTCTTATATAACTGTATAATGCTCAATCTTATTTAGTGAGAGTGGGTCTCATATATTAAATATGATCCCTCAAGAATTAATTTTTAAAGTACTTAAAGTACTTTAATAAATGCCACATGAAATAGAGTATTACAGAACTCCGGGTGGGAAGTAATATAATTAAACATTACAAAAAATAAACTCAAAGGTCATTTTATTGTCCAAGTAGAAATTTCAGTCTGTTTCCTTATAGGTTTTTGTCTAACTTCCTCATTAGGACTTCACAGTTTTTGGGTTTTTTTAAATGCTTCAAGTCAGAAGTTGGTCAGATTTCATGTATTTAAACTAACTTAATATAGTCACATTATCTCACTTGATTTTCATATTCTGTATTATCTAAATCGACATCAAAATCTAATTTACCACTACTTTACTCAGTTCTTCTGCAGCTTTATCTACATAGACTATTTTAAACATTTTGTCATTTCTAGAACGGAGTAACAGTCTCTTCTTCCATATCACACAGAAAAGTCAGGTTCACCTGTGTAAGGTTCACCAATTAAAGAATTATTCACTGTCTTTGGAACATTCAACACATTTTAATGGTTTGATAATGGTCTTTGATGTGGTTTATTTTACACATCAATTGAAAATTTCTTTAAAATGATGACATGAAATTTTGTTGTGGTGGTTAATGTCTTCTGGTACTTCTAAGGGCTAAACACCAAGTCTTATTCCCCTTCTGAGAGTTCATCAATGCAGATGCTAACCACCTCTTGCCACAAGCCAGAAGAATGTGGAACCAAAAACCTGGTCCAAAATCATTCCATGGCTTACAGCCCAGCCACCATGAGGTCCAAAATCTTTCTGTGGCTTAACAGACCAAATATGAGGGAAAAAAACCGAAGGTGGAACAAGGACTTCGTCCTGAGGCAGGGACAGAGGGGTATCCAGAGAGAGACTTATAACAACACATTTAGAGTTAGGAAGTAGGAAGCTGAGTGCCCTTATAAGCTCTTCAAACTTAGTGGAATTCCTCTTGCCTCTGGTAAAAGGAGCTAGACCCCTTAACCAACAGGCTCATCAATCCCAGGCTGGAGGTCACAGGACCGTGAAAGTAGGGAAGTTAAGTGTAGATCCTGCTGGGGCCTCAAATTTGGGGCATGATGCTGCAGGAAGAAGCTGTATAAAGATAGCGTGGAAGATAAAATTCTTTTTCCTCAAGCTTTATATAGACATAGAACAACAGTACACAGAAATAAAAATGGCTTTACATCCTAAAAGTTTACCACTAACATGCTTTCTTCAATAAATACGCTCTTTTACAATTCAAGTGTTCTGCAAGCTAACTAGCAACAGTCATTCACCTCCCTATAAATTTGACTTACTTAATGTTTTCCCTCCTGTGGCCTTAGTAATAATCAATCTCAGTTAAGATAAAGAAGAGTACATGATGGACAGGTAGTCTGGGGGATCCTTCAAGAAGATAGGACTGGAGATGGCCTGCTGCAGGAGCTGACCACGGGGTAAGTAAGTAGCTTGGAGGTACTTGGAGCCTGGAAGCAGGGAGCGGATCAGAATGCTTGGTGTGCAGTGCTACTGAAGCTGGCCTTGCCCTTTTTTCCAGGGATAAAAGAGGAAAGGCCCTGGTCACACACTACAGAAATGAACTTTTGCTCAGAGGAGAAGGCTCATCTACTTATGTTGTTCAAAGAGGTTTGGAGTAAGAGGAACAGAAGGAAGATCTCAGGAAGGGTGTCAGGAGGCTACTCTAGCTATGTGGGCTCAGACAGAGCAGGCTTCCTGTAGCTCTGGGCAGTCCACACCACAGGAAGCAGTGGGAGGCCTCCTTGAACAGACTTCATATAAACAGCTTCCCCTGGCCCTCCCTCTCCTCAGTTCCCTTGAGGATGTGAACAGGATCCATGATGAAGTGGGAGGCTTGAAAGAAAAGTTACACTAAACCACGAAAACTTTGGCCAAGTACTAATGCCTGCTTACTTGTAAATAAATAAGCAGTGCATTAATTTTCTGCAACATAACAAATTACCACAAACGTAGAGGCTTAAAGCGATACCCATTTATTATCTTACAAGTCTGTAAGTCCAAAGTCCAGGCCCGGGCATGACTGGGTGACGTGCTCAAGGTCTCACTCACTCAAGCTCAAAGTCCTCTTCCAGGCTCAGGTTATTGGTGATATTGAGGTTGCTCTCAGCCTCTTGCCATATGGCCCTCTTCAATTCCAAAAACAGCACAAGAAACTCTCTTGCATCAAACACCTGTCTTGCTTGAAATCACTGCATTTCTGTCTATGACTGCTATAGGCAAATGTGGAGGGCTCATGACATCAGCTCAGGGCCCCGGATTATTTCCCTAACTTAAAGGTCAACTGATTTGGGACCCTAATTACATTTCCAAAATCCTTTATGGCAACATCTGGATTCGTGTTTGATTGGGAGGTGTGAGTACATCTTGGAGGCCAGGAATTTGGAGGACCATCTTAGAATTCTGCTTGCCATAAGCAGCACGTGTGACTGCAGGGCTAGACAGGTAAGATTTAAAAATAAAACACAGATTTTTCAAATGGGCTGCAGCACTGGTTCTGTTTGTTTCCACTGTCAGCAGCTCCAAAGACAGAAGGAGGGCCAAAGGGGAGAGTGAATTATTTATAGATAAACCGAGCAGAATCAAATATATGGCTGTTCTCTGTGCTGTTTGTCTGAGGTGCAAAAGAATTAGGAAGCAGCAGCTATGAACTAGAGACAAGCATGGGAAGTAAGATGCAATTCTGTGGTCAGTGGCAAGTTTACCATGCCACAGAAAGACAAAGTAATGCCAGGAAACAGCTGCAGAAATGGCTGAGCAGCTACCCTCAGACAAATCTTATGAATGAAAGTGACACAGCACTCTACTAAACACAACTTGTGGCAGGAAACTGGGCCGAATCAATATGTAGTACTTTGTACCACTCAATTACCACAAAAATTCGAGCATCTTCTTATACACATTTGAGATTGAGGGCTGAGGGGATGGCCTTGAGATTGGAGGGGACGGCCTTGAGATTGGGGGGTGGAACAGTTAGAAACTGAAAAAGTGAAAAGGAACCAAACATACCTTCAGAAAAGAGAACCTACTTGATTTTATCCGAATATGAAAAAATGATTAGAAGAAACACCTTTCAAGAACTGAATTTAACTTGAAAATAAAGACCTCTGTTTTTAGCAACAGACTATTCAATAACTTCCATTTTTAAGCCATTAATTAGGTCTCCATTTTAAGCTTTAGATTTGAAATCAAGATTTCCTGCACTTAATAATTATATAAACCAAAGAACTCAGTAAACCAAGTTTCCACCCAAAGCATTTTTCACAGTCTGCAATAAATGTCTGAAAAAAGGAGTTGTTATGGAAACAGAAAAATATTTAACAGCATTGGCATAAATAACTAAGAGGGGTGCAAAGGGATGGGGGGATGTGGTCATGCCCAGATTGTTCCAACTAATTGTTAAAGAGAGAGCAGGGAAGGGAGAGGGGAAAAGTAGTAGAATTAAAGAATAAATTTAAATGTAATGGATGAAAACTAAGAAAGCCTATTTTTAAAGAAAGTTAACTTGATTTACTGTGGAAGAAGCTCTAGAGGGCAGTAGGGATGCTCACAGTAGTGAGAGGAGGCAGTACAGAGGGGTCCAGAAGGGGGCCAGGGTACGTCCTAGAGCTGCATCCTCACTAAAGGGCCTGGAGCTCTACTGGAAGCCCTGGGTGACCATCAGATGCAACTGAGAATGGTAAATTCTATCCAATTTAAAGTTTTTCCAGATACTGCAAAGGATGTTTTAAAATTATGAGTGACTTCTGGTTTAGCAAAAAGACCATAAGCAGTGTGGAAATAGTTCAAAGAAAACATAAGGCAAAACTTCAGTGCATGAATCAATGTAGTAAGCAATGATAAGTCTACTTACAATTTTTGGAAAAAATATTATGAAGTGTTAAGGCTATTCTTCTCAAGTCCTAAAATTACTGCTATACATATCAAGTCAATGAAACATTTATAGCATGGGCATTAAGACAGTGCACTGCCAGATCAAGTAGAAAAGTAAAGCAAATGTTCAATGTAGTCTGGCAAAAAACACTTGATAATGTAAAGTTAATTTAATTGAGATGAAGAAGTCAACAGACAATCTTATTGGACTTAAAGATAACATATGAATTGTTACACTGAAAAGAAATAAAAAAAATAAGATAACGTACTGTATATAAGCGTTAAGTGTCAAATATGTGCCAGAGAGACAAAGAAATAAATTCTCTTCACAGGCTGCTCTAGAAGGGAAGCAGACACCTAAAAAGACAATTAGAGCAATAACCAGCGTGCAGACAGAAGTTAGTATATGTCATGAGTAATGAAGACTGATTCCATTTTTGATGTTTGATTACTGACAGTTTTTAAGCCCCATAACATCCCCTCACTTTATATGCCACAACTGGGCAAGCCGATAAGAGAGCCTGTACTCTTGCTCTTAGATGCCATGAGTTCAAACTTTCCAAGTCTGCCCCAGCCTCACCTCCAATCACAATGAAAGTCAAGCCGGTCTCCTTTCTCTGCACTCTCAGGTCATTTTTCAGACTTGCTTGGGAGCCCACCCAGCTCTCCCCAGAATGCTTTATTTTGGGAGTAGAATAAACCTTCCTGCACCCTCTTCACATGTGATGTCATCAGTACTGCGTCGGTATTCCCCATAGGTTCATTTTTGCCTCATCTAGTTTCAGTCAGATTTCTATCACTTAGAACCAAATAACTGAAGTACTGACCAAAACAGAGGGACTAAAGGCACTCAGTAATTATTGTTAATTTTCTTACAATATGAATAGCAGTAGTGTAATTATGTAGAATGTCCTTACATACGGAAATGTGTGCTCAAGAGTACAGGAATAAAATGTTATTGTGTCTGCTTTCAAATGATTTAAAATTGACAAAAATATGAATATGGCTAAAATCTTAATTATTGAATTTAGGTTAAGAGTACATTCATTACCTATTCTTTCTTCTTCGTTTGTTTTGATTATATGAAAGCATCCATACAATTCTTTTTAGAGCAGAGACTCAATGTACATGGCTAAAGCTTAAAAAGACCACTTACTTTCACAAGTGATTTCCTTTGGCAATCCATCACTTCCTAACCTACCAATAATTCACCTTTTGCAGTAAAAATGCACAACCTCACTTTCTTTGAACTAGAATTTCTACTTTCAACTTTCATAAAAAGAAACTTAGCTTGAAAATGGCTAGGCAAATCCTTCCAATCACATTGCCTGTGATCTTCCAGGGTTGAAGTTCTAAATTTAGGGACCTCTCTGTTTACATCCATGTGGCAGCTCTGTGGTCTATCAACTTGAGTGGGCTGAACTACAGTTTCCAGAATTCCCTTATACATTTCTGCTTAGGGTGGGTTACGTGTGATGCTCTCTCCTGAGAGCTGGAACACGGAAGGGAGGCAGCTGCCATTCTATAGCATACGGTAACTTCTCCCAGTCATTCACTCAGACACTAATGTTGGTGCTGCTGGGAAGGGATTCTGCAGGTGTAATCAGCTGACTTTAAATTAATTAAAAGAGAGATTAGGTAGCTTGTCTTAGCAAGTTGGAAGCCCTTTCAAAGAGAACTTAGCCCTTGCCTGAGCTAGGAGACTTGAAACAGATGGATCTGCAACTGCTCTGCTTCGTCAGGATCTTCCCGGAGAGCCTGCCTGTGGACATCAGGCTTCAGCACTTGCTCATGATCTTCCCTTCCTGTGCTGTAAATAAGAGCCCATGCTATGCTTCAAATAATTTTCTTCACTGTATTACCCAGCCCAGCTTGCACTGGAGTTCATGTGTCTATTTGCACACTTTCAATAAACTTTCACAGTTTCTCTCATGAGATTTCAGTTCCAGTCTCTTAAGAAAATCCCATTTATTTCCTCTCTAGTCATACATTAATTCATGTATTCCTATCAGTTCTCTTTGTTCATGACAACAAATTATTCTCTAGCTTAAATATTAACTGAAAACCTTTAAATTCTGTGTATCACTTCATCCCACAACTCCATTCTTAGGACTCTCTCCAGAGAAAAGTCATGCTGTGTTTAAATCATTAGTTTCAGCACTGATTATAAGAATAAAACATTTAAAGCAACACAAAACAAAAAACAGATCCATACAATTTGATGTTTTCTAATACCATAAAAGAAAGTAACAGATAATTCAATAGAATAATGAAAAAAATGCAAAATGTGTTATATTTAGAAAGAAGGTTATATAACAGTTTATGTTCAGAAAATAACACTGTGTTTTTTTGTGACTCAATAAATAAATAAAGATGCACAGAAGAAGGACCTGAAGGATAAAAGCTCAATGTTAATGTTTCTACATGGTAGGACTGCTAGTAATTTCTTACTTTCTTCTTTCTCTTGATTATTAATTTCCAAGTTTACTACAGTGGACATGCACTGCTAGTATAACAAGCAAAATCCCAGTAAGTTCTGTAGTGGTGACTTAATAACCTGTGGCCTAGAACAGGAATTCTTCACTACCTCTGAAGAATCCAGTATGGACTTTGAGAGGGATGTCCGGAAAACCCCTTAACCTGTATGCACAACACTGTCTGTAGGTGCAATGCTGTGTGCCTTTGTGTGCATTTGGAGAGGTGAAGAAAGAGGTTCACAGCTTTCATCTAGTCCTCGAGAGAACCATGATCAAAAAGGTTAAAACTACCAGTCCAGCATCTTGCATGACCTTACCTCAATTTCTCCTATTTCTGGGGTAGGGTATTATTTAGAGAGTCCAGGGAAAGGCAGAACAGAAATTCCCAATTTCTACTCAGGCATTTTGTATAGCTGAAAATATCTTTATCTCAAGTGATATATAAAATCTGTAAAACTCTCTCAAAAAACAAATTATAAAGTAAAAAACAGCTGGGTATAACTTTTGACAAGAACTCTCTAGAGTGGTTACTGCTAAGCTTTCCAAGTAAGAATACTCTGTTTGAGACTAATGATTTTGGTGTTGTATGTCGACCTCCTCTCCTTACCCTCACGTGGCACCAGAAATACAGCTCATGCCCTTGTCTTAGAATGGAGTTCATTAGTCTCTGTTCTGGGCCACTCTAGAGTGAGCGAACATATTCCAAGAGAATTTTCCTGTACAGAGAAAACTCACTAGTAGTTAGAAAATAATGAACTCTTTTATGGAGATCAAAATATATGCCATGTTTCATTAAATATCTTGCACTTGACAGAAGGAGACTGTGGGCGACACATTATTGTGGTGTTCCTTGCAATCTTAACATTCATTGTACACTTAAGCCGTTTTTGAAGACAGAAATGATAGTGATATGTTTCCCATATAAATATTATGGTCTTTAAATCTAACACCCAGAAGTTAGTTTCACTTACACAATGAGTATTCTAAAATACTGATTCCATCTAGAAGTGCACAAAGAACTACACAAACTTCTCTCTACACCCCTAAAATCTATGATCTCTGTGGGAATATAGTCTTAAAAGATAGGAGTTGCTATCAGATATCTTGCTTTTTATGCTAGCTACTCTACCATGGTTCTGTACAAATACAATTAGTATACTTTACTATTCCAGGTTTTGAGATTATAAATAATTTACTTGAACTTAATGTGTTTACTAGTAAAAAATGGTTAATTACAACTTTGGCAACATTAAAGAAATTATAATTTTCACTTACTGAATCAAATAGATCTAGATACAGTTTCTCCACCACTTCCCCCCCCCCGCCTTTTTTTTCCTGCTAGTTTACCAGAGTGGCATGGCTCTAGCAGTTGTATTACTACAAAGTTATATTACTTATATCACTAAATTATATCACTAAGCAGTTATATCACTTCTCTTTATCTACTTGCTGAATTAGATTAGAACCAAATACAGATGAAGACTTGTCTTTTCTTAGTGTATCTGAGACGTGCAAAACCTGAGACTCAGAGGTAGAAGGGAAGCCAGAAATATGGTTTGAGGAAGCAATTCTGTGGTTGAACCATGTCTTTCTGTGGGATTTTCTTTTGTCTGCTCTTTTGGGTTAGTGATGATGATATTTATTTGGTGATGTGTAAGAGTTTGTACTTTAAAAGCACATGCAAATAAATAAATAATACATCTTTCTATATCCACATGGAAAATCTTTAATAGTAGAACTGGAAATGAATTACTAATCACAAAAGTAACCTAAAAGTATTATGCTGCTTCTGAAGATAAGATCCTTTGAACCAGGGAATTTATGAGGTGGGTATCTTTCAAACTTTAAGAGTTAATATTATATGACAGACTCGTAACAGATACTGGCTCCCCATTTTCAAACCACATTCAAAAACATTGCTTTCTTGTACTTAAAAATGTAACTTCCTCAGAGAGATGATACAGATAAAAACCAAGACAAATGCATGCATAAAATACACATAACAGTTTAATGGGAACCTATGGTCTGAAAATTTTAAACTTACTGTTCATGGAAATCCAGCATTGGTGGCTCAAATCGTATAGGTCTGCAATTACCCCGGTACAGAGATATACTGTAAGTAAAAAGAAAAGAGCGTAAGAAACAATTCTTTAAAAAATATGTATATCCCAAAACTGAAGTCAGACACTTGAGTTTTGTCACAACAAACTATCTTTAAGGAAAGTGTAGTCTAATGTTCTGTTGGGAATGTGCATTACTTTTCTTAGTAAAGGAAATCAATAAATATGTATTTTTAAAAACAAAAAAAAAAGAGTATTCCTTCAAAGGCACGTGAAAACAGAAAATGCTCAGGTAGACTCAACGTTGAAATTTATGTGGTTGAAATACTTGATAACAATATATAACTTAATATGTTCACTTATATTTTTTTGATACATGCACCATGAACAATAAACAGTCAACACAACTACACATACTTGGCAGACAATACAGTATACAGACAAAAACTACAATGACATTTTAACTACAGTGGCAAAGGAAATAAACAAAAATGAATTTGGGGATAGAAACTTTTAAGAACTGAAATATCTTTTCCATCTGAGCGTTTAGAACATATACTGATCTATTTAAGTATCACTTCTCACCATGCCACTTGATACTAGAACTTCTCACTAAAACCAATTTCTGAACAGCAAGCCTCTTAGTAGTCATCACCATGACCTAACAATGATGTGATACAGAAATGACATGGGGGTTTGGGGGATGTCCACATACCTCAAGTAATCTGCTTAAGTATTGAGAGAGTCAGAAATTCAGTAAGCCACTGAAGTTTCTAAATAGTAGACGTTTATCTTTCTGCTGTATTTTAAGAAATGACGTTAGAGCAAAACCATTCTGTAAAACTTTATTTCCATCAACACAATTCAGAAGAACACAAGCTTTGAATGATATAGTAATTTTTATTCAGGAAATACAGGACATATATTAGAAATAGACACGGATATTCAGAATATGTAGGAAATTTAGCTTTAACTCAGTTCTTTAAATAATTTAGACTATTTAAAGATTAAACAGTCTGAGTAGCAGAATCGAAGCACTAAAAGTAATGAAGTCTTAAGGCGTTTTTAGCTTGAAATCCCTCTACATATGCTGAGCAGAAAAAAGAAAAACACAAGAAAGGAGGAAAACAGCAATTGTAAGACTACTTTACTAAAGCACAAGTCTAAAGACACTGGGAAAAAGGCGGCACAGTTCCCCCCAAGATAGGAGCCACATGCAGCAAGAGGAACAAAATCTATCCCCTCTTGATTTCTGATTTCTGCTCTTCTTAGGCATGATCTAACAAGGACACTTTCTGGCATCTTTAAAATAAGAGGTGCCCATCAGATCATTCATTTCAAGGGTACGAAACTCAAACAATAAAATCTTAATCCAATCAAGGAAGAAAAGTATAATGCATGAAGTGAATGCGTATAAGTCATTAATTCATATATATATAAACACTGACTCTATTAGATGCTAGAGATACAAAGAAGATTAAGATACTGTTTTTTTGTTTGTTTGTTTGTTTGTTTTACAGAAATGAGCATCTATTCCCCAAGTTGCACATGGAAATGTCCAAAGTAGCCAGGAAAGGTAAGAAAAAAACAAGCCATATATATTGTGTTGATTCAACACAAATCAATGAACACGAGGGGGGGCTGTCTAGTGGCTGGGGCTATGGAAACAAAGCAAACAGCCTGTTCTCATTGCACTAACATCAGTAGGGGAGACAAAAGTAGAACATAATAGGTAAATGGGACAAATAAAAACAAACCAAGCACAGTAAGAACAGAGAAGGTTTTTCTGAGGAGGGATGTTGGAGCCGAGACCTGAATGGCGGAAATCTGGGGGAAGAAAGGAGATCTACTTGGCATGCTGTGGAACAAGAGGGCTAAGATGGCCAGAGTGACCGGAGGGAAGGGGAAGGAAGGGGCTGAGATCAGAGAAGTACAAAGGCCAAGTCTCCATGCAGGAATCGGGATTTTATTCTAATTGTGCAAAGAGCCTCTATAGTGTCTCCTGCAAGGGAGTAACATGATCTGACACATCTGAAAAGGTTAATTCTGGATGCTGTGTCAAGAACAGATTGTAGGAGACCCAAAGTGAAAGCAGGAAGTCTGCAAAAATCCAGACAAGAGGTGACGGCAGCAGTGGTCTAGGGAGGATTACAAGGCAAGGTGGGGAGAAGTGGCTCTTTTCTGAATATATTTAGGAAACTAAAGGAAACAGGTCATGCTGATGGATTGATTTTGGAATGTGAGAGAAAGGAGAGAAATCAAGGATGACTTAATTCTAAAATTTTGGCCTGAGAAACTGGAGAGAGTCATGACATGGGAAGAGTAGGTTAGAGATAGGAAAGATAGATGGGTTAGATGTTCAAGAGTATTTATTGTTTCAGACATTTACATTTGAGATGTCTTGAATTTGAGATGTCAAGTAGGCACCTGGATATACAAGGGAATTGCTTTCTATTAAAAAGTTACTGATTTTTGTGTGCTGATCTTATAGCCCAAGTCACTTTGGCAAGTTAATTCTAACAGTTTGTCTATAGATACTCTTAGATTTTCCCAGCACTATATGTGCTGCCCAAAACAATCACCACCTTGGGTTACCTCTGTAGATAAATCATCTGCAAGTAACAATCACACTTCTTCCTTTTAAATCCCTAGACCTTGTTTTCATTTTCTATGCCTCGTGTGGGCTAAGATCTACCAAAAAATACTCCACAGAGGCCGTGTCCAACTATTTTTCTTTACAGATTTCTCACAAAATATGACAGAGGGACCAATGCATTAAAGAAGATTCCCTCATAAATAAATGTGTATTTTTAAAACAATAGTAAATTTATGTCTAAGGAACAGTTTAATATTTGAGTGGGTACAACACAAGTTGTCATAGGTATAATCTTATTTTTAAAAAAAACAGCAAAAATTCAATAACATAGTTTTCATGTATCCACAGCTGACTGAGATGCTTGCCACTATGCCTACTTTAAAAAGGGATGGCACTGTTTAGCATTTTATTAACAGAAAGCAAATGTTTGCAAATCTTTAATGTTGAATAATAAACTGGGGCAGAAGTAATGTGAAAAGTGTACTTTACCAATTTCAAAGAAACAGAATCTGAGACATTATAATAGTATATTGCATGATTTTTATCCTTTCCCATGACTGTATTTGTTTGAAAGTCTCAAATATTTTTATTCTTATTATTCAGTTGGGAACAAGGAGGTGCAAAAGGAGGTGCAAAAAGACTGTTTTCTGACTTCAAGCAAGAGAATGACTAGAAAGATAAAAGAAATCTTGTGGGCCATGGTCTATGGTGGTTGGTGGACTGTCAGGTTAAAGTTAAGCAGGTAGCTCCCCAATGAAGCAAATAAAGGCTTCTTGGAACTTTGGGAATTTTTTTAAACTAGGAAATTTTAAATGTTTTCCTAAAGGCAGTTACTATCTTAACAAAAGGTAATCTTCAGCCAGTATTTCTTTTTTTTTTTTTTTTTAAAGATTTTATTTATTTATTTGACAGAGAGAGATCACAGTAGACAGAGAGGCAGGCAGAGAGAGAGAGAGGGAAGCAGGATCCCTGCTGAGCTGAGAGCCCGATGCGGGGCTTGATCCCAGGACCCTGAGATCATGACCTGATCCGAAGGCAGCGGCTTAACCCACTGAGCCACCCAGGCGCCCCTTCAGCCAGTATTTCTTAAAGAATGGGCTGTGGTCTACCTACACCTTAATCAGCTAGAACGCTTGTAGAAAAGCAGATTCCAGGGCCCTACCACCATAATGTGATTCCTTACATCTAGTCTGAAGTCCAGAAACCAGTGTTTCATGTACACTCCCACATTCAGGAACTACTCTTTTGTCATCTTGATCCATAACAAGCACTGCAGGCAGAAATAAGAGGGGACAAAAGTACCTTAACAAAACTTTTAAAGTCATTAATAGTTTAAAATATGATTTTTATTAGAGACCACTAAAAAAAAACATGACTTAAGAGAAATTATATAGATTATACATTTTAGCTTAAATTTGCATTTCTCTAAGGACTAATAATGTTGAACATCATTTCATTTATAGTCCAACTAGATATCTTCTTTTGTAAAGTGTCTATTCAAAGTTTTTATATTGGGATGTTTGTCTTACTGAGTTATATGAGTTCTTTACAGATTCTAGATATACGTCCTTTATCAAATATATGTTCTGTGAATATCTTCTCCCTCTCTTTCCTATTACAAATAGTGTCTTTTGGGGAGTGATTTCATTGAGATGGTGAGATAGGCTGTTGCTAACTTCAGTCCCCTTCACAAGAAGATCAATTAGCAACTATCCATGGGTAAGACACTGTTGTAAAATTCCAAAACAGAGGGATGAGGGTGAAGAACCCTCCTGGACCACAGAGGCTGATAAGGACTATGCAATAGAAAGGTAAGAGGAATGGCTACACTCTGATCACACTGCCCCTCCAAGGCAGCCATAGAGCCACAGTAAAAGGGTATCCTGGGCATACAGTTTCTCCAGAGGGAAAGAGACCAAGGTGGATATCCAGCTCCCTTAGTGTAATGGGTTGCTTCCCAGAAGGCCCACTTGGGTCTTGTCACAAGGGGATCACAGTAGGAAACTGCGGGGTGAATCTGTAGGTCTTGACTACTGGAGATTATATTGGGATACAGTGGAGGAAAGAATATACAGCAACCAGAACTTGACAGACCGCCCTCCTCCTTGAAACAACACCCAAGTGGAGATCTTAGCCAGTGGCTATACCCATCTGCAAAGTCAAACCAGAGGCCCTGTCTGGCCAGTGATCTTGGTGGACAATTCTACATGATTTGGGTCCCCACCCAATGAGCCATACCAGTCATGAGCCTGTTCTGCAGCCTCACCTAGGCTGGGAAGCAAATTATAAGACCTGCCTAGTGTTGAATATAACCTCCAGCTCCACCCAACCAGGAAGCCTAACTAGAACATCTGGAAGCTGTATAATCAACCTGCAGCCCTGATTAAAATAGCACTTAGCAGAGAATTCAGCCAGTGGCTCAGCTCACCTGCAGAGCTGAGCTGGTAGCCCTGTCTGGCCAGGGAGCTTGGTGGGTAGCTTTGCTAGATTCAGGTCTCCAGCCATCAAATCATAATGGTTATGGAGCCTATTTCATGGCCCCATCCAGGCAGGGAAGCAAATTCATAGTCCTAACTGCTGAGTATAGCACGCAGTCCTGCCCAACTAAGAAGCATGAGCAGGCACTGTGGAGGGCATGTTCCAGCTATGCATGGACAGGGAAGCAAGTCAGTAGTCCTATCCAGCTGTTCCCAGCCAGTGGCAACCCTGCTGACGTTAAGAGCTCCATTAGCATCGTTGCCCAAATAGAGACCCACTTGCCCACAGACACTATGAGCCGACTCATCAAGAACCCCAAGTTAAGCTGACTAAAGAACTGTCTCTGCAAAGACACACAGACAACCAAACAAAATTTTTTAAAAAATGCATAAATGAAAAGTTCAACAAATAGAGGATTTCTATTAAATGAATTATATATTTAGTATAGAAAAACAACAACCAAATAGAAACCCTAGGGATGAAGAATATACAATGACTTGACTGAATAAAGGCTTCAACAACAGATCTGACCAATCAGAAGAAAGAATCAATGAACTGAGGTTATTTGAAATTATCCAACAAGAGGAGCAAAAAGGAAACAGAATGAGAAAAAGTGAAAAAAGCACACTGATTTATGGAATAACTTTAAGAGAAACAATATATAGTTGATCCTTGGACAACGTGGGTTTGAACTGCATGGGTCCACTTACACGTGGATTTTTTACAGGATACTATTTTAAATGTATTTTCTCCTCCTTAAGGTTTTCTGAATAATATTTTTTTCTAGCTTATTTTATTGTAAGAATACAGTACATAATACATAAAACATACAACACATATGTTCTGGTCAACATTAGGCTATCAGTTAAGTTTTCAGAATGTTAAAATTATATGTGGATTTTCAAATGCATGGGGGGTTGGTGCCCCTTACCCCGTTGATTCAAGGGTCAACTATAGCTTTCAGTGTATGGATTTCAAAGTTCTTTTCATAAATTTATCCTCAAATATGTAACATCTTTAGAGGCTACTGTAAATGGCATTTTTCTGTAACATTTTATGGTTGCACTTGTAATACAGGAAGAGTTTCTGATATTGACTATATATTTTTCAATCTTACTAAATTCACTTATTCTCATAGCTCTTTGGGTATATTCTTTAGGATCGTCTATACAATCATTTTGTTGACACTTTCCTTCTCTTCCTTCCCAAATGATGCCTCTTATTTCTACTTTCTGTCTTAATGTACTGACTAGCACATCGAGTACAATACTGAGTAGAATTGATGAAACTAGACATCTTGTCTTGCTCTCAATAGAAAGAAAGCATTCAATCTTTTACCATAAGCATCATGCTGGTTTGTTGTTGTTGTTTTTTCCAACAGATGCTCTTTATCAGACCGAGGGGATTCTTTTTTATTCCTAGTCTGCTGAATGTTTTAAATCATGAATATATGTTGAATTCTGTCACATGCTTTCATTTCAATTTTTAAAATTTCCCAAATTGTTAATGACTTCTGATTTAATTCTACTATGTTAAAGAACATGATTCTGATTGCTGAGTGCATTGTTGAATAAATACCTATGAAGAAAAATATCTATAAGAGTAAGTTCATCGATAGTGTTGTTCAAGTCTTTTATACCTTTACTGATTTTCTGTTTGTCAGTTATTGACAGATGAGTGTTGAACTCTCCAATTATAACTGCGAATTTATAATTGTGAATTTACCTTAATTTCTGTTTATTTTTTCTTCATGCCTTTGGGAGCTCCGATACTAGGCTTATAAAGACTTAGGACTACTCTATCTTCATGACGAATTTTCTCTTTTATAATGATAAAATGTCTTTCTTTACCTCTGATAATATTCCCTGTCCTAAAGTCTAATTGGTCTGATTATGTTATTCCCCACCCCATCTTTTTACTTTTAACTTACTTGCATTTTTATACTCAAAGTGCATTTCTTCAAAATCAAATCTCCCTGAACAACAGGGAGAAAATATTTGCAACACAGGACTACTACCTCTAATAAGAGAAACAGTTTAAAATGGAAAAATAAATGTCAAAGGTCCTATGGAAAAATACGTAGAATAAAGACAGACAACATCAAAAAATAAATATAAGCATGGCATAACATATGTAGAAAGATATACAACCTCACTAATAACTAGAGAAAGACAAACTAAAACTATATGACAATTTCTGACCTATCAGAGAGACAAAAATTAAAAAGTATGATAATATATTCAGTAGGAAAAGTTGTAGGAAAATAGGGACTTTAATTCATTGATGAGGGTTATGCAAATTGGTGCAGCGCTTGAAAGAGAATTTGGCAACATTAACAAAACTACATA
>PISX010017220.1:0-44013 GCA_004024625.1 Mellivora capensis | reverse complement strand
TCTCCACTTCCTCATATCAGGGAGATCATATGATAGTTGTCTTTCTCTGATTGACTTATTTCACTAAGCATGATACCCTCTAGTTCCATCCACGTCGTTGCAAATGGCAAGATTTCATTTCTTTTGATGGCTGCATAGTATTCCATTGTGTATATATACCACCTCTTCTTTATCCATTCATCTGTTGATGGACATCTAGATTCTTTCCATAGTTTGGCTATTGTAGACATTGCTGCTATAAACATTCGGATCACTACGTTTGTATCTTTAGGGTAAATACCCAGTAGTGCAATTGCTGGGTCATAGGGTAGTTCTATTTTCAACTTTTTGAGGAACCTCCATGCTGTTTTCCAGAGCGGTTGCACCAGCTTGCATTTCCACCAACAGTGTAGGAGGGTTCCCCTTTCTCCACATCCTCGCCAGCATCTGTCATTTCCTGCCATGTCTCATTCTTGATGTTTGGACACTTACCTACGTAATCTTCGGAAAGTCATTCCTATACTCAGCCTGACTTTCTTATCTGCCAATAAGGGATAATAGTACCTATAATCTAGGATTTGGTTCTGCCAAGGGAAAAAAAATATATATATATATATATTTCACATATATATATATATATATATATATATATATACATGTATATATATATATGTGTGAAACAACCATATCCTTGAACAGGGTATGCATTCAAGTTTTCTTATTTTCTCTCCCGTTGGATTTGTCATTGCAATTTTAATTTAATGATTAACTAATATTAACTCAACTATTTCCTAGATGTATTTTTTATTTTATTTTATTTTATTTTTTTTTTAAAGATTTTATTTATTTATTTGACAGAGAGAGAGCACAAGTAAGCAGAGAGGCAGGCAGAGAGAGAGGAGGAAGCAGGCTCCCTGCTGAGCAGAGAGCCCGATGTGGGGCTCGATCCCAGGATCCCGGGATCATGACCTGAGCTGAAGGCAGAGGCTTTAACCCACTGAGCCATCCAGGCACCCCCTCCTAGATGTATTTTTTAAAATAAAATTGTTTTTACTTTTGCTCCCCTCTGGGGACAGTAGTAATACTTAAATACTATCTTGGAAACATAGTAAGTCTCCCCCCCACCACTTTCCCACTTTTTTTTTTAGAAAGTGCTCATTTGTGATAGAACTGCCACGTGCTCTTGAAGAATAAGGAACGTCAGAGAATGAATGACTGTTTTCCAGAAGACAAGTAAGGCATATTTGGTAGATTAATTCTCAATTCACCTTCTCAGGAAAAGGACAAAACACTCATTTACCAAGATTCTAAAGAGATTTTCATGCAAGTCCCTAGCCAGCCCCACATTAGTCTTTGCTTTGAAGCATTCATTCCCCAGAGCTTGGTTTTCTTGACCAGGACCCAAACCTTTTATTGAGCTGCAAGAAGACTGGAGGAAGCAATTGGCTCCTCTCCCTGACATTCACAGGTCTGGTGGCATTCAGGAGAGGGATGGCATATGTGCCATATCAGGGAATCAATCTTTCTGCCTCCTATCCTCTTTTTCTTCCCAAGAAAGCAAGTTAACGCAATTACCTCATCCAGAACAATTACCTCACTTTAAACTGTTTATTCTCCCAAGAAAGGTGTTTAGGAGCATGGAGCACTTTGGCAAGAGAGAGATTTTTTTTTTTTTTTTTTTTTTAGAAGTACTTCTATCAATATTGAGTGTGGGCAGTGGGGAACTAACGGTTGCGAAGGTTTTCTTTTGAGCCAAGACTTCATTTTTGGGGCAACCAGGCAAAAGGGGACACGTGTTCTAACCGGTTGAGTTCTGGCACCATTTTGGGGGCTCAGTGCTGTGAGAGATGGCACGTGCTCTGACTGTGGAGGCTTGGACTCAGGGCCGACTCCCCAGGTGGGTTCTGTGTTCTGCAACTGTGTGGCCTAAGGCAATCTGTCCTAAGTTACTACTTTGGAGAGAAGAGTAACAGGCAACCATGAGTCCTTTCAAAACCAGTTAAACAAAGATTTGACAGTTTATTCAAAATAAACCACACTTCTAAGAAAAAGTCTTTTTTCCTTCTTGTTACAAAGGCCTTCTTGTTACACGACTCACTTTCCCTGATACTTAGAAGAAAGGCAATTCCCAGGGCCCAGATTAAAACAAACAAAACCAGGAGGCCTCAGAAATGAGGAAGCTTTCAGATAAGTTAAAAAAAAAAGTAGGAATAAAAATCTATCACACACCCCTTAATGCACCCTTGACTGCAATTTCCCTACCTCTCTATTTATATGCATGGAGATTTAGCATAGCTACAATCATGGATTTATTCTAGTGTTATTTTTCCCCACTTGGCATTTAAGGCTTTCTCTTTTTTCTTTGAACATGTTCGGAATGCTGTCTGATCTGACTTTAAAAAATGGAAGCAGGAGAGGCAGGACTGAGAAAGGGCTCAAAGTTGAACAGAACAGAGGTTTCCTGGAAGCGGCAGACTCTGAGTTGGGCTGCCGAGATGCTCACATCTTTCCGCGCGGGTTTCGCCTCCAAGAGGCCCGCCGGCGCCGCTCACGTCCGTAGGCGTGCGCTCGTGTCCCCGAGCCGGGCTCCGGACCCGCTTCCTCTGTCCGCGAGCGGGGACCATTTGCGGCGCGTGGAGGAACCCGAGGGCGCGTGCCGCCGCCGCGGGGCTCACCTGCGCCTCCCGGCCTCCCGCCCCGCGCGACCCGCCGCCGCCCCGCCCCGGCCCGGCTCATTGGCTGCCGCTCGGAGGGGAGGAGAAGGGGCGGCCGCGGGGATCTCATTAGCGATGCGGACTCTCTCCTCCGCCCGGTAGTCCCGGACCCGGCAGCGGCGGGAGCGCGGCGAACGGTGCTGCGCAGAGGACGCGCGACTCCGGCTGCGGCCGTGGCGGCAGCGGTCGCCCCGCCGTGGGAGGCTATGGGGGCGCGTGCTGGCTCTCGGTGCCCGGCCAGCGGCGGCTCGGAGCGCCCTGCCCCGGGGCTGTAGGGAGCCTCCGTGGATCAGTCACTCGCCGAAGACCTCCGGGACCCACTCGTCTCGGTCCTCGGCTCGCCGTGCTTCTCCCGGGCGCCCGAGGCGTGAAAGAGGAGCCGGACTCCGAGCGCGGCGAGGAGCATGGGGAGAGCGGCCGCCGCAGGAGGAGGCGCTGGAGGGGCGCGCCGGTGGCTCCCGTGGCTGGGGCTCTGCTTCTGGGCGGCGGGGGCTGCGGCTGCCCGAGGTAAGCGCCGGGCGGAGCGGGCGGCGGGGCCGGGGGAGAGGCGAGGGGACGATGGCGAGACCCAGCGGGACCCGCGCCCATGGCGCTGGCTTCCCAAGTTGCGTGCTGCACCTCTGCGAGCGCGGACCCCACAGGGTGAGAATCGGGCGGAGGACCTCGGAGGGGACCGCTGCCTCCCACCCCAAGTTTGCGATCAGCCGCAATCCTACAGGTTGCTGTGCCCGGGGCCCCTACCCTTGACGCCCACCGCCTGCTCCATTTTCCGAGCCCTCCCCAATTGCTGCAGACCGGGGTACCCACCTCTTCACTCCAGTCTCGCTCTCCCCTGCCCTCTCCACTTGCCTCTAAGGCGAGAGACCACGGGTGGGCGCGCACAGTGGTGTCCGAGAGTTCCTGGGAGAGGGGTGGGGTGATGGGAGTCTCTGTAGGGTGGGCTTGAATGGAGAGGGAGCCTTTTCCCTTTGGGGAGCGACACCCAAGCTGAAGTCCGCTGAGCTTGGCAACCCACGGGCGACACTAACCCGAGGTCTTAGCACTGGGCTTTCTTTCGAGGAGGCCGTGGTGTGCGGGAGCCCGGGAGGGCTGTGCGCACCCCCCACGATTAGCTGTGCGGGCCGTGCGGAGCCGGGATAAGCATTTGGCCGGAGACCGCTCACCCGGCCGCTACCTGGTGCCTACTCCAGCTAGGGAGCGCAGGGCTCAAACCGCGGCTTCTTGCTGACTTTGAAAGACAAGCCCCGTTTTCCTGGATCCTCGGACTCCAGTAGAGTGAAATTTTGCAACTGGTTTCACCTCCACTGTGAACGAGAACCGGGAGCATCAAGTTAAAGATAAATCCCGCCGACTTGTTTTGAAGACGATCAGAAGCGATTTGAGACATAGCTTGAGTATTGTGGCTTTACCTTTGAAATAATCCCAAAGCTTCTCCTTCCCGCCCATCTTTACCTTTCTCCTTCCCTGTGTGCCATCCATTAGGTTTAGAATATGTAATTGCACTGAATGATTTACCTAACGCTTGTCTGGCAAGAGGCGAGGGGCGGGGGGACTGAGCTGACCGCCTCCCCTTCTGCTCTCTTGACTATCCTGAACATAATGAGTAGCCGGGAGACAAGAGGGAGGAAGGGGCTGACGACAATCATAAAAGAACCAACATAATCTAATTTTTTATAACAGCTAACGGTGTGTTAAAAGCAGTCAGGGTGCCTAGAATGAAGAATTTTAAAAAAAAAGGGGAAAGAGGTAGATAGAAGCTTTCTGTTTTATGGTCCTGTTCAGTGACAATTTGCATTTCATTTCCTGAAAACTTTTTTTCTTTTTTTTTGTTTTTGTTTTTGGTGGAGCAGGCTTCTTAAAAGGCAGCAAAGGTTTAAAAATGAGCCTCGGTGATTGCACACTCTGGGTTCTGGTGAAGCCTGGTTCTTTCCCTTTGCTGGAAGAAGCACAAGCTTCAGCCATTTAATTTACTATGGAGAATGCCTCCTTGCAAAGTCAGCTCTGAGTTGGTTTTAATGCACTGTTCTGGGGAAAAAGCGGGCCTTTTCTTTTCTAAATTTTCTAAATGTCTGAATTCCCAGTTGCTGTTTGATGTGGAAATACCTAAGAGCACCTGACTCTGAGTACTGACCCCTTGGAATTTGGTTGGTGGAGTTGTCTTGAAGCTAGCCCCCAACGAGAGGTGGGGACATGCCAGAAGCCTCTTGGCTGGAGTTTTGCTGGCTGTGAAAGTAAGGCTAGCACCTCTTGTCTGCAAGCTGTTCTTTAAAGGTCTTCTAGAAAACATACTGTACACTCTGCAGGCTTATTTACAACAAAATGTCTTGCACAGATCATAGTAATGTTCAAGACACATGGAGTAGAGCAGTAAATCTGCCTAATATTTCCCTTGTAGTATTTTATGTTTTTTTGGGGGGGGGGTATGAAGCCCATTCCTTAGCATCTGTCAGGGATTCTGTATGAAAAGAGTCGTAAGCCAGCTCTGGAACCTGTGAAGCTGCGTGCACTTGGCTTTGGACAGGTGGGCACCATGGAGTTTTCAGAACAAAGGGTGTGTTTCAGTGATACTTAAGTTCTGCCTGTTGATTAAAGGCAAGATGAGTTCCACTCTTGTGGTATGTTTGTTGAGCCGTCTCACCAGACTCTGTGGGGTTGGCCCCAGATTGTTCTTCTTTATCCAACGAAATAGGTTTGTTTGTTTGTTTGTTCGTTTTTTTGGCAAGTCTTTCCATGTTGATTTGAACCAAGGTATTCTGCCCCCTCTCCCCAAACCACAGGGTATATAGAATTATGCAGTTTGCATTGATGATCTAAGAATATTTAACAATTCAGTAGCATTTTCTTTATAATGACTTATGCTCTTGTTTGCACGATGAGTGCACCAACTTTTTTTTTTTTTTTTTCCTTTTCTTCTCCTCCATACTTAATGTAAAACCATCTGAAAATCAGAGGGAGATTTCAGGTGATGGGCTTTAAATGAATACACTGGAAGAGGAAGATGCTTGGGACAAAGGGCTGCCCATAGAAACTGGTATGGCCCAAGGAGGAATGTTCTGGTTCCTTCCGTTGCAACCAAGACTTACCTTTTCAGATTTATGTTCCTGACTGCTGGCCTACTGTAAGGAAGGCACTTTGGTGCCATGATTACTGTATATCTTAACACTTTCCAACTTAAAAGAAGGTTGTTTAAAAGTTATTCATGACCTGCCAAGTGCTAATTGAATCCACATCATGTTGTCATGTTGATTTGTTTTTGTTCTTTGAGAAAACCGGAGTAGTGCTGTAGATCTGGTTGTGATTCTGGTATTAGATACTGTACATAAAGATATCCTCATCTAAAGGCAGGGAGTGAGGTAATCTTAGATAGGCTAAACTTCCGCGCAGTTCCCTGCTTTAAAAAATGTCCCGGAAAATGACATCTTCCTTATAATCGCTAGAGGAATGCAAGAGAGGTACACATTTATTTTCTGGGCATAATAGGGTCATACCGTTTACACATACTTAAATCCATTTATCAACCTGGTTCATGCGTTTTAAAATCCATAGTCATTTCCTTTTTAACGAACTTTATATACCCCCCATCCCCCCCACCTCCTTCAGGTCCCCCCTCTGGCCTTTCTCATTCTGCTCCTTTTCCTCAAAAAACTCTCCCTCCAGAGTGCTCTGAGGAAAGTGTCTTTTCTCCCACTTTCCTCCCAGGATTGTCTTATTCTGATTTTTTGGGTTGTGCTCTTAGCTTGAACAGTCCTGTGGCTTCTGGTTTTCCTGCCTGAGAAAGTGTTCTGCTCAAGAAATGCCTTCAAGCAGGGCACCTGGATGGCTCAGTGGGTTACGCCTCTGTCTTCGGCTCAGGTCATGGTCTTCCAGTCCTGGGATGGAGCCTCGCATTGGACTCTCTGCTCAGCAGGGAGCCCGCTCCCCCCCACCCCCCCGCCCTGCCGCCCTTGCCTCTCTGCCTACTTGTGATCTCTCTCTCTGTGTCAAATAAATAAACAAAATCTTTAAAAAAAATGCCTTCAAGTATCTTAGTTCTTAAGAGATTATTTGTTCTGATCTGGCCCTTAGAAAGAAAGTTGTTCTTTTGCAGGGTCTTACCATGAAAAATAAATGGCTTTCCTCAGTCTTTGACCTGTGTGTGGTTCTGGAAGTGGTAGCCCATAGGGTGGGAAGAGCTATGGGGCCAGGAATCCTCCTTGAGCTCTCAGAACTGTACAACTGGGTGAGTTAGGTAGTTCCAGACCCTGCTCTCTTACTAGTTAGGGAAGCACGTTTCTCTCTATCATGACTTTGTGGTCCGCCTTTACTATGTATAGTACCTAGCTTAAAATGTTGCAACTCTAAAGGTTTCTCAAGGAATTAGTTGTACAGGAGGTAGTGAATATTTGATACCGTCTCTTATGCCTTTTCTTAATATGAGGGCTAGAGACCCAGGCTACATACATTCACGTCTAATCCCAAAGACAGGTATATGTACAAAGAAAGTTATATTCTATAACTTCCTCTTAAAGAAGGTGGTAGTGGAGATACAGGTGTCCCCGTAATGGACAGGCACACACACTGATAGAAAGTCCCGATGGGGATGCCTTTTTTTTTTTTAAAGATTTTATTTATTTATTTGACAGATCACAAGTGGACAGAGAGGCGGGGTGGGTGGGGGGGGGGCGTGGAAAGCAGGCTCCCTGCTAAGTAGAGAGCCCGATGCTGGGCTCGATCCTGGGGTTGATCCCAGGACCCTGAGATCATGACCTGAGCTGAAGGCAGAGGCTTAACCCACTGAGCCACCAGGCACCCCAGTGATGCCTTTTGATTGTACTTTTGCCATTAATCCTAATCCCATACTCAGGAAAGTGCCAGCCATTGACCAGCCATGTCATTGTCTTCTCTTCTGCCCTCCTCCCCTCCTGATGCCTTCATGAACTGAGGGCATGACCCCATGGTCAGTGGGGACCTTCCTGTAGTGAGAACTGCAAACTCTAGGTGAAGACCCCTGAGCAGCTCACCTCCCTCATTTGCTAAATGGCCGCTTTTGGCATGGGAACTTACCGTCCTATTGCTGCCACTCTTAATGTCATGCCTATTCCTTAAGAGGAGGCATTTTTGTAGCCTTGTTTGAGTGCGAAATAATCATAGCAATTGTTGTATTCAGTGTGTGCCATTGATTATCCTAAATGCTTTACGTCTGTCAACTCATTTAGTCTTTAAAATACCACTATGAGGGGGTGCCTGGGTGGCTCAGTGGGTTAAGCCTCTGCCTTCGGCTCAGGTCATGGTCCCAGGGTCCAGGGATGGAGCCCCGCATCTGGCTCTCTGCTCAGGAGGGATTCTGCTTCCCCCTTCTGTCTCTGCCTGCCTCTCTGCTTACTTGTGATCTCTGTCTGTCAAATAAATAAATACCATCTTAAAAAAAAAAATAGCACTCTGAGGTAAGTAGTATTCTCATTTTAACGTAGGAAAAGGAAGGCAAAGAGGGGTGAGATAACTTGTGCAAGGTCACAGAGATATGACGGAGGAGCCTGGATTTGAACTTACACCATCCTGCCCCAGAGCCTACAACAAGGACTGTTTTCTAAACTATGCCAAAAAATAAAAACGACCCTTATATTTTGGTGACAAAAGGACTAAAATTATTTCCCTATCACTGTGAGAGTTGTAGAGGAATTCAGAGTAGCTTAAATAAATCTATAAATACATTCAGATAAATCTCAGAGATTTGTGTTGTACGAAAACAACCACCCTCTCACCATTCAGCTTAATATACTTTGGGATTGGAACCACACTTAAAATTCTGAACGCCACTTTCTAATATGATAGCTTGCTTTCTTTTGGTTTTGTTTTGTTTTTTTCAATTTTGAATTTCAACAGAAAATATTACTCTGATTGAATGCACCATCCATGGAATGGCAGATCCCAAGAGAGTATTTGTTGCATGTCTTGTATTTTTAGCCTTGTTTGCCGGCGAAATGTGGAACATGAGATTTGAGAGTAGATTGTTAACACCAGAGGCTGCTGTTTCTGCTGTTTTGGGTACTCCTGCTGCTGCTCTTTCGAGGCAGATGGCTCGATTCATTTATAGAAAATAGATATTCGTTCTATTTTGCATTTCCACTTTGAGAAGAACTTTTAATTGTTTGTGCCACATTGCATCGTATGGCCTTACCGGGCGCACACACATGCTGTGCGTAGATAATTTTCAGAATTAGGCGAATGTTCATGTATCCCCTTTGGACTGCCTTAGAAATCTGCTGTGAACTCTGTGGTGCTTTTGCACTATTTTCTTCTGAAAGCGGGCCTGCGTGTGCAGGACGGGGTGTGAACCGCGTCTGCTGTGCTCTGTCCCCTGCCCTCCCCACCGACTTCACTGAACTAGAAATTGGGGGCAGGAGTCCAGGGTTGTGTTTCTTGGGCTTGAGTAGAAACAACACACCCGTGTGATGCTTCTCAGGTATATTAGACCACTCCAGGACTCAGAGCATTTCCTGATGTTGTTACTAATAAGACGAATAAGGCGAGGCCCGAATTCTTACTCTATGACGAGTTACTTTCTTCATAAATAAGGAAACTGGAAAGCCAAAAGCTGCCTTCCAAGTGAGGTCAACGACAGCTTCACTTAATGCAGGTTTTGACTCTCTGTCCCCAAATTTCTGGTTCATAAGATGCAGAAGGACCTTCCTCCCCAGAAAGAGAGATCTTAGCTCACCAGTATCCCACCCACCCAAGCTGGCATTGCAAGACTAGGAGGAGTCATGGGGGGAGAGCGTCACTGCAGCAATGTGAAGCTTGAATAAGAATGAATTTCTCAGATGCTTTGTTGTTATCTAAAGTTAAATGTTGTAATTTCTCAAATCAGGTGAGCCCCTGGGAAAGTGATCCTGCAGAAATTCTAGAAAGTAGGTGGTTGGCGGCAGGCATGGGAAGAAATCTTTCTGCATTCTTCAAAGGCTCGACTGACGCTGGCGTAGCTTTGTTTTGTGTAATATCATTCACAGATTTTGATAACTTACTATAAAAGCAAATTTATTTTCTAAATATTGGATGAGAAATTTGCCTCTGAATATATTTGTGCGCGTGTTGTCGGGAGTAGTGTGAAAGTGATTGGTGGCTTCTGCTGGCCACAGTACGTACTTAGGACTTACCATCTTTGTTTGAATTTAATTTAATAAAATCTACTTGGAGAGGAGGGGAAACCAAATGATCCTGGGTGATGGAAGCTAAGCTGGTAATATCTTTGAAACTCACAAATCAGTGCTTTTCAGATGTTAATGTGCATGTGAATCACTGCAGATCTCCTTTAAAAGCACCTTCTGATTTACTCAGCCAGGGGAGGGGGCTGAGGTTCTGCATTTCTCACAGGCTTCTAGATGACCCTATCCAGGGACCCCATCCCTCTTTGAGTAGCAGGGCCATATGGGATAGTAATTCAGAGTTTGTATTTTCAATATTGTTTTTCACGTGCGAGGCAGTGGAATTCAGTGTAAGACTATTTTTAAAATGCCAACAGAGGAAGAGGCAAACACAAATGTCAGTTTTAACTCAGACAGACACGCAGCCACTCATAAAACGAACACATTCAGGAGCTCCACTCTGAGATGATATATAGTCCAGCTTCCAGCATTTATAAAGACAGATGCACTATTTGGAAAGTCTTGAAATCTATTTTGAAGGAATTGAGGATAGATATTTGCATCTAATTTATTGCACGTAATAAAGAGGAAACTGAGTCCTCGGGAAGTTGAGCAGTTTGCCCAAAGTCAGATTTTTGTTAAATAAGAAGCTTGTTCTACTCCTGTGATCACTCCTTCATTCTCTCATATCTCTTGACTGTTGCTGCCTGGAAAATGATCTGGAATTCGAGATAATGAGAGAACGAGGGTATAGTTAAGGACGAGGTAGAGTAAAACCGGTTGGTTCAAAACAAACACAAAAACGAAACGGAGCACTGTTCGTAGAGCGTATTGAGGCTCTCCAGCTAGCTGGGTTGTTGTTCTCAGGACGTTGTGTAGGAGATGGTGTTTGGGGTCTCTCCTATCTATTGTGATAAAATAACTTAGGAAAGTTTAATTGCCAGAGAAAGAATTAAATAACTGCAAGAGGGTTTTATATATATATATATATATATATATATATATATATATTTTTTTTTTTTCCCCCTTGATAGGTTGGAAAGCCTATATGCCTAGACAGACTATTCTAGAAATATGGTTAAGTGTAAGAGTGACACTCTCATGGATGAGTTTTTTGAGTAATCGTTCATTTGCATGGAACTTGACACTTTTAAGGGATGTTCACAAGTGTGATTACTCTGTATTTGCACATCCGCCCTGATCTCGAACAGATGATAAAATTAGATTTAGAGATTCTTCAACCAAGGCCAGACAGGGAGCAGTAAATAGTACCAGGCCTAGAAGCAGAGTCTCCAAATGGCTTCTGGGCCTTTTGGACTTCTGTACCTTGTAATTCTATTTTCTTACTGGATGGACTGATTAGACCTGAGCTGGATGATACAGCATTTTGCGGTCATTACACTTGAGAAAGGGCTGTAGATGGTGGATGCGTGAACATGTGTGAAATATATGAATTAAAATTTTGGTTTTAAAGGAAAAAAGGAAAAAAAAAAGGTAACCTGTGTTGCTTTTTCAGTCTATTGGTATTACGCTTCTCATGGTTATAAACAGAGGTGGCCCTGCCTGGGAAATGTGTCAGAAGTGATTGGAGGGAAGTAAAATTGTGACTGTATCACTATGACATGCTGTGGTATGGAGTAAGTTGTACGTCAGATATTCTGAGAAACTTGCCAAGCAATAAGCAATAAGATTTTCTTAATCAAAGGAATGAAAGTGTTCATTAAAGTAGGTAAAAATCACAAATTAGTTCTCTGGTTTTGTTTTTGAAGATGCCATTATAAGCCAGGCATTTTAGAAATAGAACACGAGCCTCTCCATCTGCATGGATTTCTAAGTACCTTGTCTTTATTATTAATTTTGAGTGTATGTGCTTTATTTCTTTGTTTTGTGTATACTTTAAAAACAAGACTAAAGTCTTTCAATTTGTATTTGAAGGTAGTGCCGTGGCACAAGGCAGTTGGACTTCCAGTAACAATTTTCATCAGTGTGTCTTTAAGAATTTTCCAACCTGTCTTTAAAAAAGAGATAGGGCCAAAAAATCAGACAACCGAATGAAATTCTTTAACCTGTTTGAAAGGGGCTGGAAAAAGTTTAACTTTCCTGCATCTAAATCGACAACCCTTGTATCTACCTTAGTCTTGGGACCAGAAGCTACACTGATTGCATCAGATTTCCAAAGTTGTTTTCCTATTGGGGAAAAAAAAAAACAACAAACCACAACAAAAACAATTAGGAGGTTCACACGTTTTGTCAGTGTGAGGTGTGTGGGTGGGATATTAGTGTTCCAGGGTTTGGTTTAAAGAAATGAAGCTGAATAAAAGATTTGTCATTAATTTCTTTTCTTTTCTTTTTTTTTTTTTTTACATTAGGGCAAAAATAAAGCAAAAAAAAAAAAAAAAGAAAGAAAGAAAGAAAAAGAAAACCCATACAGCCCATTTAATATTTTCTCAAGCTTAACAGACAGCTTGAGGTGCATTTCGACCTCTGGACTGGAACTGTGAAAAGACAGCTCTACCATATCACATCCTGCAGCAGAGAAGACCATCACTTACATAGCCAATTATTAATAATTGTCAAGTTGATAAGTGTTTTAATGCATGGGTATCTGTATATATTTTATATATTAGTGGAATGTCATATATCATCCTTATAGCAAACTTAGATAATTAAAGTTCTATGCTGTTAATTTAAATGACATTAATAACACTTATATGTGAGATGTCGATTTAATTTTGACTTCTGAGTTAGCTTCTTAATTTAGGTACTCCCATTTCTCTCTTTCTCCATGGTATCTCTCATCTAACCCCCAAATCTTTGTATTTTTAAATTTTTTAAAATTTATTTATTTGTTGAATTTTTTAAAAAAGATTTTATTTATTTATTTATTTGACAGACTGAGATCATAAGTAGGCAGAGAGGCAGGCAGAGAGAGAGGAAGGGAAGCAGGCTCCCTGCTGAGCAGAGAGCCCGATGCGGGGCTTGATCCCAGGACCCCAGGATCATGACCTGAGCCAAAGGCAGAGGCTTTAACTCACTGAGCCACCCAGGTACCCTGTCTGTATTTTTTTAAAAGATTTATTTATTTGAGAGAGAGAGAGTGAGAGAGTGTGCATGCGGGGATATGAGCACGGGAGTAGGGAGCAGGGAGAGAATCTCAAGCAGACTCCCCACTGGACATGGTGCCTGACTTGGGGCTCAATCTCATGACCCTGAGCCGAAACCAGGAGTCGGATGCTTAACCAGCTGTGCCACCCGGGCCCCCTGTTTCTTCCTCAAGTCACCTGCTTCTCCTTTAAGCAGTGTGATGAGCCTGGGAAGCTCATGACCACATGTCCTTGAACATGTCACTTTGTTCTCTGTTTTGTTTTGTTTTTTTCCTACTATGAGAAGAAATGACTAAATCACCTTTAAAGTGCCTGTGTGCTCTAACATTCTATGACGCTCTCCATTGTTTTCAGTCCCTTTCATTCACAGTATTTTTATCATTCCAGGAAGCATTTCTTGGCATTTTAAGTATGTATCAAAACCTTCAATAAAAAATGCTGTGGAAGTAGAATTTTCAGGACAAGTTAGTGGGACTTCAGGAAGGATGGTGGTAAGCCTTGACTTAGCCATTTTGAGTAATGTACCAATACCATAAAAAATTTATTCCAGGTATCAGTTTCTCTTCAATCAGTAGTTGTAAACTAAAGCATACATGAGCAATTCTAGCAACTGAAGTGGGTTTGCATGGAAAATGGCTGAAAGTGTTAGGACCCCCCCTCAACCCCACGGTGGCTCATTTTTGCTCAGTTGGGGGCAGGCACTTACGGTTGCTAGAGTGACTGATTTTTCCTTTCCAATAGAAACCAGATTTATGAAATTTTGTGTTTCCAGGTTCCAAGTCTTCTCACATTATTTTAATAAAACACCTTTGATAAACAAAACTCACTATATAGAACACTCAGTCTTCTGGTGTGTCTCAGTGACCTTGGTGTATTT
Organism: Mellivora capensis; assembly: GCA_004024625.1. NCBI lineage: Eukaryota > Metazoa > Chordata > Mammalia > Carnivora > Mustelidae > Mellivora > Mellivora capensis. The sequence continues at coordinate 30,218 of PISX010017220.1, read as the reverse complement.
TGTGAGGACATTGAAGGGATCCAGGAGACAATCACTTCTCACATTCAGTACTCCTCTTTCTTTGAGCTGCACTTCTAAAATGTCGTCTAGCTTTGTGGAGGGGCACTGCCTCAAAGCAGAAGACAGAAAGCATTTATGTGGCCATCCGTTTTACGTTTGATAAACATTAATTTGATCACCGAGTTTCCATGTACTTCTGTTTCCCACTTGTAGAGGAAAATCATAAGATTACATCCCTGAATAAAACCCTAAAATTTCTAGGCCAAAGCCCAGTTTTGTACGGGAACAACCAAAGTCTGGAGAAGCAAAGTAGCTTTCTTGACTTTTATAGGTCTTCCCATTGGTGCTTGCCCATGAATCCAGATCTTCACTTTCTCAATGTCATTCTTACCTCTTTTCCTTTCCGGGGCTATAATAACAAAAGTAATCAATAGAGGCACAGAAGAATTCAAAAGAAATGATACCAGAAGACTAAAGACTATTGATCATTTTTCCTCTGTGTTAAAGGATGTCTTCCTTTTATTTAAAATGTTTGTATTTTTCTAAACACCTTTGAAATAATATAGATTTCTCTTCTTGGCTTAGTTCTTAGAGAACGTTAGGGTTTTGATTTGAGGGGCTCAGGTTAGTTCAGTGTAGCAGAGCTAATTAATATCATACAAAGGATTTGCATTATGGATTTGTCCATGTTGGGAGGAAATTTGGGGTGACCTTAAGCTTTTATCTCAATTACTTCTGCATCCTTGGTAATAAATGTGTTCAGTATGAACAAATACCGGTATCTAGGATCGACTACAATCACTAGTAGGTCCTAAGTACTTTCTAAATGTCATTATTTTAAAAATCCGTACACAAGAAAGAATATTATAGTAACTGCATTTCCACTAATTGTGATATTGGTGCCGTGAGTTACGCTTTACTCAAAGGATATGGTTTTAGAAGGGCATTTGCCCCACAGCTATGAATTCTTATCTGGGTAAATAAGTCACTTCCAATTTCCAGTTTTCCCTGTGTAAAGCTGGGTCTTTAGGTGTGGTGAGAAAGTAACCTTTTCCAGTTTGAATGGTCCGCTGGGCCCGTTATGAGTTGGTGGTATGTACCTATCAAGTAGATGTAAAGGTTGGACACTCAGGACACGGGGCAGGGCTGATTTCAAACGAGCATCAGCGTTTGACTTGTGCGTCTTCTAAGAGAGCTTTTGATGTTGGCAGTCGTGTGCTTCTGATACCCACAAAAGGCTATAGATCTGCATTCAAAAAGAATGACTGGATATAATTTTAAAGGCTTCAGTTGCCGCTTCTCCTGGAGTCCCTATTTTTCCTCATTTTCAAGTGAATTTTGCCCCTCTGAAGGCCGGGATAACTTACACAAAGCCATCCCTGTGGTTGAGGCTGGAAACTCTGGGGGGTGACTGGATCATGGCGATGATTCATATCCGAGCCACCTTGCTGGGGAAGTGTGAAACACATGGGGTTTAGGAAACTTCCGATTCTTGGAGGTTAGGTGTCGGAGTATTCATGTTTTGTTATTTTATTTTATTTCTTTTTTTTTTTTTAGCAATTATCAGTGAGGGCTCTTGCTGCTGGAAATGGTGGTCAGGTTTTAGATCAGCAAATCCCTGGTCCTCATCCAACGCTGTTTTTTTCAAGCCCAGCAGAAAGGCAGACTTCTGTAGGTTGTCAGCCCGGATGGGGGAGAAGAATCTTACGCAGGTATTTTGAAGGTGTGTGGGCATATTAACTTTTTTTTTTTTTTTTAGCTTCAAACTGATGTTTAACAGTTTAAAGTATGTCTAAACAGTTTTATCGAGACACAGTAGATCGAAAGATGAGCACCAAGTGTTTATGGAGCCCTGGTTTATAGAAGTCCATATGGGTGTAATTTCAACCATGAAGACAGTGTCTCTCTGACGTTCTCAGTCTGCGGGGACCTCTAAATCAGAGCAGTCGAGTTGGAATCTCCTGGGGGATGACCCATTCATATGTTTTTAAGCTTCCCAGGTGATTCTCAGTTTGGGAAGGCAGGATTGAGAGCCACTGATTTCATGGGTGCATTGATTGTGTACAAATACAGATTCTGATCTTGTTTTGAAATTTAGAGGATTGCTTTGGAAATCACTGTCCTAGCAAAGGTAAGGAATGGAAGGGGACCATACGCCATTTGCCTCCTCTTCTGTGTTAGGCGTCATCTGGCTCCTCAGATGACTTGGGTGAGTGAGACTGGATGCTGGCACAACACATTTCAGCCTTTGGGAGCCTGACTTCTGCTAGGAGGGAACAACTGGGGTATTACTAAAAGGGATGACATTATTTGAAAGGGATTAGGTATTAAGGTTTGGAGGTTGTACCAATTTTCCCTTCTGGAGAAAAGCACAGGGCCCACAGGTAGAGATTCCTATCCCCTTGAAACGTCACCGAACATCACCTAGGCCCATGATGTAATGGATAAGTGTCCTATTTATGAGTGGATTAATATCTTTTTACTAGTCTTGGTGTCTGAAGTATATAGGCAGTGTAGCTCCTTCTGCAGTGTTGGGCAAAGTACCAGGCATCACCACTGTTGTTGACGCAGAGTAAGTGGGGACGCCATTGCCATTCCAGGCATCTCGGTGTAGGAACTCTCCTGAATGCGGACATTTCTAATAATACTGCCCTGTTCACAACTGCCAGTGGTTCCTTATTGGTCTGTGAATTTAAATACAAACTGTAAGACATTTTGTATGAACGATTTTTAAAAAATCAAATTAAACTGGGTATTTGTCCACTTAGCACCACATGGAAGAAGCAGGGCACGGTCGACATGTGACTGTTAACATGTGTGTTTCTCCCATAATGCACCGCTCGGGTTCTCCTGTCCAAGCAATCGTGGCTCACATTCTGTGCTCATCCTCTCCTTGTTTCTAAAAAAAAAAAACAGCTTCAACAAATATGTATGTACCTTGACACAGACACAGTTTACTTCTGCTTCTTCTTGAGATGTATTTAAATTAGAGTCTACATATTTCTCAGCAGTCATTTGTCACGACAAGATTGTGTTTCGTCTCTGTTATTACACATACCGTTGATTCACTTCCCTCAGATACAATATTCCGTGGTGTGACTCAACCATAATTGACTTATGTTGCCGTCAGTGATATTTGGGCTCATTCAAGTTTTTTCTTTTTTCTCTTAAGAAAAGTGCTCCCAGGAACTTTGTTAGGCTAGGCATGGCTCCTGGTACCCATTTTTAAGTGTCTCTTACCTATCTGAGAGGAGATTACTAAGACCTAGAGTGTGAGCATGTTAAATTTTCCAGACGATGCCACATCATTTTTCAGCAAAATGTAAGTTCTCATCCTTTTCCGTCAGCTACCATTGGATATTAATAGGCCTGGAGGTTTCTGCTCATTTTGAGTGGGTTACAATATGATTATCTCCACACAGACTTAATTTTCATGTTTCTGATTGCTAATGAAGTTTAACATCTTCATATATCTCATTGCCATTTATATTTCTTCTACAAAACACCTACTCAAGTCTTCTGCTCATTTTTTTCCTATGATTGTAGCTTACTCAATTGTAGTAGTTTTGAGTGTATATGTGTCATACATGTTTTATAGATATAAAATCCTTAATGTGTTATATGTGATTGAAATTTCTTTTAGTTTTTTTTTTTTTTTTACTTTATGGTATTTTCTAATAACTTGAATACTTTATGTTATTTTCTCATGAACTTTAGCCTCAGTTTTAATGTAATCAGTGTTTTCGGTCTTATTATGCTTAGCTCCTCTGGGTTGTGCTTAGGAAATCCTTTCTAAATGTAATTAAATACATTTTCCTCGATCCTAAATTCACTATCCATGAATCTTCCCCACTCCTAGAGATTAACTTCTCTTTGTTGAATACTGTGTTTCCATAACTTGACATCACTTCTGAGATTGCACCAATCAGACCATATTCTGTTTATGTATGTGTACGTATGTATATATATATATACATATATGTGTATATATATATATATATATATATATGTCTCTCTTGCTCTTGATTTTTACCACCTGAGGTCAGAGACAGTTTTCTGTTGTACTGTATCTTCTCAACACCTAACACAGGGCCATGTTTGGAATACATTAGATTTCCAAGATACTCTGAGTGCAGCACCAGGCAGGCAAACAACCAAAACTTTTACATGAGCTTATAAATATGTTCTGTCATTCCACCATTTTGGTGTATAATTCATTGTGATAGAATCATTGTGCTACTCCTTCTAACAAAATACAAAGTGTATGGGAATGATAACACACTTCTACAATGTTAGCTGTTATCATAGTTGCCTAAATTAGCTGAAGAACCTGGTGTAAGTATACAAAGGTCCCACGTTGGGGCACCTGGGTGGCTCGGTGGGTTAAGCCTCTGCCTTCGGCTCGGGTCATGATCTCAGGGTCCTGGGATCGAGTCCCGCATGGGGTTCCCTGCTGAGCAGGGAGCCTGCTTCCCCCTTTCCCTCTGCTGTTCTCCTTGCTTGTGCTCTCTCTCCTTCTCTCACTCTCTGTCAAATCAATAAATTCTTAAAACAAACAAAAAACAGAGGTCTCTCATTAGGGAAGCTTTGCTGGGTTAAAAGCAGGCTGGGTCTCTGAGCGGATGATATTTGGGAATGTATATTTTAGAATAATCAGAAGAGAACTTAAGGATCCTAGGCATTTGAGTTGAAGGTTCAAAAGAGGACAATTACAGGAAAAGGAATGGAAATAAGAGGGTACCAGCTACAAAACGCTTTGGTTCAAGGGATGGCCTTGCAGTAGTTAGAGTTCTGGAGTGAGCATTCCACCTTGCTCTTACTTGTAAGTCATGAAGGTGAACTCCTGAGTGTCTCCTTCACTGCTGGGAGCTTCCAGGCAGGAGAACATCCGGAGGCTAAGTCCGTGAGCCAGCAGGGCTGGCGGTGGGAGTTTCAGGAGGTGGCATTCTCTTTTTCATCCTGGAAGTCACGAATCGGCTAAATGGTTAGATTAGTGCAACTAGGGAGCCCAGGGGAGCTTAACTGAACTTACTCTGAGTAGTTCTTTTAGGTGAAAATTTTTTTCCCTTAATTTTAAAAGTATGTGTTTATTAGAAGAAATCTGAAAATATAGGAAAGTATTAAGGAGAACAAAACCCCAGTAGAGATGCAAAAAATAATCACTCAGGGGATTTCTCCAGGTAGAAGCTGTATTCCTCACTGTGCTTCTGTTAGTTAGTCTGTAAATCCCTGTTGTTCCTCTTTGTCTCTACCATTTTGAAAGAGGAACAACCAGTTATCTGAATACTAAACCAAATACTTTAGTTCTTCTGTTCTTATCTTTTCAGAATGTTGACTTCTCCGTAGCAGATTCTGAGACTCCCTATGACATACCTTCAGTGCTTTGGATAATGTGAGAACAGCACATACTTGTTATTTTTCGAACAGGGGCCAGAGCTTTTGGACACCCATTGTAACTGCAGCGCCCCAAGACCCTTGACAGCAATGTCCCTGGAGAACTCACATAGTAGTGCTTTGTGTTCATTGAGCTGACTCGAAAAAAGACCACCAAATCGTTTCTTAATCTCTCAGTATGAGGATGGTATGTGATTTGGTTACTGCTTTGAAATTCAGAATGGCAGTTTTTGTTCTTTTTAACATTCCCAAGACAACGTTGAAGGATGCTTTTTCTATACCTGGTATGTTACCACATATGGATTTTATCTCAGCATCAGGATGAGTCAGACCTTAGATAGTAAGAGCACTTCTAACTACTGTAGACTGAGATAAATAGGGATACATTTGTTGGGAATGTTTGTTGTTCTTACCTGTATGCAGGCTGTCTCAGTTGTGGTGAAGTCTATCCCAAGATAGCCAGAAATAATCAGCAATACATACAGTCAGGCTCTGTATTTTTTTCTTTTCTTGCTAGAAAGAATTATGGAATTTTCATAGGTAAAATTAATTAAGATCAGAGCAGTTAGTCCTTGCCAAGTGCCCTTCGTACCTTCTTAAGCTGATTTGTCAATCAAATGCATCTGAAGTAATTTAGATATAGAAAATAAAAATCTGAAGACCATATGTTTTGGCAATGTGTGCCTTAACATGTTTTCAATGCATCTGTCCCCTCACCATCACCACCACCTCCCTTAGCTAAAATCCTTACCTCCTTACCTTCTCAATTTCTTAATCTACACAAATGTTTTCCCCAATGTGTGCACATCCGTAATGGTAGTCATCTGTGTAGTGAGTTGAATGCCTGTTTATGTTTCCATATAAAACACCTCGATGACAGGCTGGTTGTTTTCTGAATCTTTGCAAATACTTGTGGTTTGACACATTTTAGTAATTCAAGGAATAAACGAATAGATGAATGGATGAATAGTTACTAAGTACAATGAATATTTGTGCGTTAACGGAGCTCTGGCTTGCTAACTGTATGTGATCATGAGACTGACAGCTATGTGTGCTGTTCATTATGGTAAATGGTTGTCGTATATATGCTTTAATTCCTGCAATAACTGTGTCAGGTAAGCATTATTATTTGTTTCCAAATAAGGAAGTGAAAACTCAAGTATACTTTCCCAAGGCCATACTTGTAACAGTGGAAGGGGGGATTTGAGCCCAGGTCAGGTTAGCTCTAATACATGTAGGCTTTTCTGTGTCCTATCAAGGTGCCTTCCAACTTTATGATGAAGATTCACACGAGTGTTAGATTCTTTGGAGAAAATACTCCTGTGCAAGCCAGCTGTGGTTAGTTTTCCCAGCCATTTCTTAGTTACCAGGTATGGCACCCGCTCCCTAAGTGACTGTGTGTTGGGACCTATCCTTTGGTTCTGTCCTTGGTTGTTGTCTCTCGTGTCAGCAGTTTATTGATTATACTTTTTCATAATATCTAAATGTCCTTGAACACCGGCCCTGTTCTCCTCTTTGGTAGTGGAAACAACAAGCATGAAGGAGGCTGGCTCTCTGGGGCTCTGCTGGTCCTGTAAGCCCACTTCACTGGTGTTCTGCTGGACAGTGACCAGGCCCTAACTTGCATGGTCCTTGCTGTTTTGGGGTCGATGCTTCCTGTGCATTAAGAGAAAATTGCAGTAGTAAGCTTTCTGCCACGGAGTCTGCGTTATGTATGACTGACCTTGCTTTGGACAAAGATGGTACTTGAGTTGATATAGAACAGATAATAGTTGGTAATATTAATTATAGACCAAATGATCACCTCAGGTAAAAATCAGTTGCCTGCATTTTCAACTGGGCTTTTATTGCCTGAGACTCACTATGAGAATTTGTCTCATTGGCGGGTATTTGGGCAAGAGAATGGACGCGTATTCAACACTCATGTGTGGTGCTAGCCAGATTGCAGGGCCTTTTTTTATTTAGTTCTCGAAAGGAGGAAACTGAGATTGCAGAGAAGGAAATAAAATTGGAAGATGTTAAATGAGGTCTTTTGGGATCATGCATATTGTAAATGATCTGAATTTTTTAATTCCCCCCAAAAACAATTGAGTATATTTACTGTATGCATATATTATTTTTGATAGGCAGTGAAGAATAGTGATAAAGCACACAGTTCCTCGAATCAGACCATTTGAATTTGAATTCAGTTTTTAAAGATTTTATTTATTTACTTGACAGACAGAGATCACAAGTAGGCAGAGAGGCAGGCAGAGAGAGAGGAGAAAGCAGGCTCCCAACTGAGCAGGGAGCCCCATGCGGGGCTCGATCCCAGGACCCTGGGATCATGACCTGAGTCGAAGGCAGAGGCCACCCAGGTGCCCCTAGCATTCAGTTTTTAGCACTTATTAGCTGTGTGGCCATAGGAAAATGGCTTCAGCTCTCTGTGTTTCCGTCTTCTTACCGTAACATGGGGATAAGTGATAGGGGTATTCTGAGGATTAATTAATAAAATCAAAGTATTTAAAAATAATTCTGATATGTAATCATTTATATTTATTACTAGTACTACTGTATTTGAGTCACTGTGTTGGGAACGGGGATCTAGAAATAAGAACTGTTACAACTGCCATCAAGAGTCTTACGGTCTTCTGAAGGGGATGGCAGAATAAACCTTACAGGGCATTGTGGGAAAAGAAACCACAGGGTGCCCTGGCTGCATGGAGAGCCCCCTCCGCACGTGCCCCCCTCCACCCCCCAACCTTGGAAGTGGGAGTGTACCCAGAACTGATACCCGGGCTGAGTGATGGATTTTAGGTAGGCAGGTTTGGGATCATTGCGATAGTAGTTCCAGAAGCGTTGCTTCCCTCAGACTTGCCACAAATGTTTGGGCGGAGGCAGTGCCTCATGTTGTGTTTTCCAGCGTTGGACTCCTGAGTGCCGTGTGTCCAGGTGCTGTGGCTGCTCCCCATCACGTCGGTAGTTCATTTTTACCTTTTCCAAGTGAACACTTGAGGCAGACTGATTTACTTTTTTTCCTTCTCTCTGAAATAGAGAAGTGCTCTTTAGCACTTTTACCCTTTGAAAATATAAAATCACTCAAGGGCTTTCATATTTTCAAAGGGCAGAAGCAACTTTAGCAAGAGAGAAGAGTGCAAAAAGCTGACTGATCTTTTTTTTTTTTTTTTTAAAGTGCTGTAATGAAAACATGTACAAGACATATCTTCCAGGCCCGTGTGTGTGGGGATGCCAGTAAAAAGGTAGATGAGGGAAGGAGGGTGAGAAGGAGAGAGGGATGCGTATTTGGGAGAGTTAATGACTGCTTTCTCTGTTGCTAGGATTTTTTTTTTTTTTTAATTTTTTCCCTTTTTAACTTACTGGAGAAGAAAGAGCCCTTATCCCTGCCCCTCCCCCACGCCCAAGCTCAGGCTAAGATGAAATACGTGGTGTCCCTCAGAGTTGTAATGGAGGACACGCCTGCTTCCTTCCTCGGCACTGACTTGCCAAATCCCTGACCTCGGAGGATGAAAGCATAACCATTGGGGAGGTGGCAGTGGCACTCCTGAGTGAGTGATGCCTTCAGAGTGGCGGGTGTAGTTATGGCTCCTCGACAATGCAGAGAGAACAGTTCACCTGTCAGGTAAGAAACAAATAACCGAGCCACCAGCCGGGCCCATCATCTTCCCTCCGCACCACACCTGTGCACGGTAGGCACCTCTGGGGTGTCCGTCATTCGAAAGGGCCATATTTTACCCAATGAGGTGCTTACGACGAGCAGCCATCCAAATGATCTACTAACTCCGGCTCCGCTGGCAGGGCTGGCCGTTGGCATTCTGTGCCGGATGGGCTGTTTGCCTTCTCCCCACAGCGCGTACGACAGGGTGTTATCTGCAGGCACGGTTTTACTTATTTATGTTTATTATCGAATTCACACGTGAACAATGGCCTAGGAGGTTTGTGGCGGTTGAGGTTCTGAAATGCTATTTTCGAGAAATGGTGTCTTCCTTTGGGTCCCCGGGGGCCACAGCATTAAGGCCAAGGAATTGCCCCAGACCCTCCTCATTGCAAGAACATACCCAGGACATCACTGGCCGTTTACAGAATGAATTGGGTTGGGGTTTGCTAGAATCTAGAGCTGATAAGCAACACATTCTGCCGTTTCAGGGACTCGGTGGTATTGTCATGGCTCTGACACTCCATCTCTCTCTCTCTCTCTCTCTCTCTCTCTTCTCTCTCCTTTTCCCTCTCCCTTCTAAGACAGCTTGCACTGCTGTAGTCGGGAGACAGGGAGAATGTTCTGAGTGGTAGAGTTACACTCTTCCTCGAGTTTACTACAGAAAAGCAAGTAATTGTGAAACTGGGTAGGAGTTTATGATTCTGCTTCATATGGACTTGCCCATCAAAGAGCCACTTAAAATTCATGCACAGTAGCAACTGGGAAGGAATACCTAAGACTCATAAATAAAGCAAACCTATCTTAATTTATTGCCAGTACCTTCTATACCCATTGAGCTATTCAGAACTGTGCACAATTGATGTTTCTTTCCTCCAGTTATTTCAGTAAAAAATGAACTCTATTTTATGCCACACAAGCATACTAATAAACCAGTGTTTTGCTGCTTATAAAGGCAAACTGTCACCTGTTAAAATATGTAACTGTCATAGAAAGATAAAAAAGGATCATTTAATAATGATGAACAATGTGCATGTGGCATAAATAGAATCCAAAAGGTAAACAGCAGTTTATTATGCTATAGCCAGCTAGAGCTATCCCTCAGTGGAGGCTCTGTGCTCATCTTTGTACCCTTCCTTTTAAGGGAAATATAACCTGGCTGCACAATAATTCGTGTGTGCATGTGTGCATGCGTGTGTGCGTAACAGAGGCTCGTTACTGGTGCAAAATATGGACTTGCTCTTATTATGGGGGGATCAACGGTTTTCAGACATATTTTCTTAACTCTGATGGGAGCAATCCCAAGTGCTCTGTGTTATTGTTTCCTAGTGCTGAATAATAGGGAGCATTTAGAAATTTCATTTTGCTGGTAGGTTTGGGAAGGAGGATGTTTTTAATTAAGCTCTTCAGCTACTTATTTTCCCCCAGTGTTGGAAGCCAAATATATCTCTAGCAAGAATATATCTGATGCTATTAAATAAAACCAGTGCTAGCAAAAATAAAAATGGGCTCATTATAGCTACCTGGGTTTCTTGATCTCTTTTTATTGACCTTTACAAATAACACCTCCAGGGTACAGCAGTGAAAACTCTCCAGATTTCCTTCATGATGTATGGGGACGATGGCAGGCGGTGGCACAGGGTTAAACTTTTGTACCTGCAAAACTGTAAGTTTTAACAGTCCTGGGGGAGGGGTCTGGGTTTTGGTTCAACTAGTAAGAGATTATAGTGGGACTTTTTTAAATTAAAAAATACTTCAGTTGTTGTCTATTAAACTCCAGGAAATTTAAAGCCAGGAGAGTTACCATGATAAGAACTGCTTCTCTTCCACGGCTGTTTCTTCCCCCCGTTTCCAGTTAGCATGTATTTACATCGACTAATGTCTTGGAAACGACAATTATGGCTGGGTGAATAAATATTGAATGTTTTAAAGATTGTGTAAATATTTGCCCAATAGACAGCCCTGGCTTCTTAAATATTTGGCCTTTTATATTAGGTTCAATTTGAAATGATTTAAAAGCTTACTTAACTATTGAACACAGCCATACCAGCTTAAAAAGGAGGTAACAAAAAAGTGCCTTTTCAAGCATAGTTAAATTTAAAACATTGTATTCGGCAGGAAATAGAATTTTACCCAAATCAGAAGAGCTAAGATTGTATTGAAAGAATTAAGAAGGGCTTCATTAGAAAGCACGGGGTGAGCTCTAGTTCCTGGGATTGGGAGCTAAGGTTGCTCCACATCACAGTGCCCCCCTCATGGGGAGGGAGATCCCTTGATCTAGAAATTTCATTTCTCAGCAAAACGCTTAAAATAACTGTGTTGTTTGCCAAAATGATTTATAGACCTAGAAAAAACAATCACTTCATAAATTCAAGGTAGAATCTTTGTAATATTAGGTACTTGAGCAAGACTGGGCCACCTTCCCGGGTCCCATAGTTCCGTTAATCATTCTACCAGGAATCTACTTCTAAAAGCCTCATTTTTATTATTCCCTCCCTTCCCCCGCCCCAGTGGAAAGCAGTTCTCCGGTGCCTTTAAGCGGAAGTATACATTCCTTCATAATGTCATTTGGCCTCAGTGACTCTTCTGGTTTCATCCACCGTGTACTTTACACTTCAATCACAAAAACATTCCCTGAACTTTTCCCAGCTCTGTAGCTGTGCATATGCTTTTTTTCCAAGACACAAATTTGCTTGCCCTTTTTGTTGGGCTGGTGAACTCCTACTTCGTCTTCTAAGCCCATTTCAAAGGTGAGCCCCACTGGAAATTCTTCTAATAATGAGCGGAATGAATCACTCATCTCTGAAGCCATTAGTTAAAATTTGGCATTTGCTGTATTAAGTTGAAATGAATAGATTGCCTATTTCTCGTGTTTGTACTAAACTTTAAGTGATTGTGTGTGTGCATGTGTTTGTGTGTTTAAGGATTTTATTTATTTATTTGAGAGAGAGAGCACGTGCCAGAGAGAGCAAGAGCTGGGGGAGAGACAGGGAGAAGCAGACTCCCTACTATGCAGGGAGCCCAATGATGCCCGGGACTCTGGGATCATGACCTGAGCTAAAGGCAGACATCTGCCTAACCGATGGAGCCACCTGGGCACCCCAGGGGATTGTGTTTTATTCATCTCTGCAACACATCATGGAGACTTAATAAATTGTCATTTTTCTTTTTAACTAGTAATGGGCTTTCTCCTTCAACCTAGTGGTGATGAAACTCCAAATCTGTGGCTTTGTCTCCACACGTTATGACTTCAGGCTTTAGAAGAGCATCTGACTGCTAAGCCTTGATAACAGAAAGAGCAGATATGAGAAAACAAACCAAACACGCAAACTGACCTTAGGAGTGAGAGAGTGACGTGCTTGATGTTTTCCGTTCTCTCCATCCTCCTGGATGATACACGGTTGACCACCAACTTGACTTGTGGCTGGCTGTCAGCAAATTTCGTAGCCTGTAACCTTCTCATTTAACAAATGAGAGTAAATAACGCCTTCTTTCCTCCTGTACTAGATACCAACTCCACTGGTCTAAAATTGCCACAGATTTATCTGAAAATAATATTCACATGTGGCTTTTTTTTTCTTTTGGCAGTAATTAATACCAGTATTCAATTTAATGTACTTCCCAGAAAAAACAAAACCCAAAACACTTTGTGTGTTTTTTTGAGACAGGGCTTACATGGATCTTCTTTTATTTGGTCCAGGGGAAAACGTCATCAAAGCAGGTCATGTGATTTCTAAGAGACTGTGACATTTTGGGGAGTGAAAGCATGGGTTCATTTACATCCAGCCATAGAATATACAGACTAAATTGACAGCCCAAGCTGTAGCTTATCAATTCATTGATCTCTTCGCTCGGGCACTGCAGATGTTTTAAGTGCTCATGAACGGAGGGATAAAATTCCAGCACAAGCCTTCAAAGTGGGGTTTGCAAGAAGATCTCTTGGGGTGCAGGAGCAACATGGGTTTTCCTGCAAAATATTTCAAGTGCATACAAAGGCACAGAGAATACTATATTGTGATTATCCATGGTCCCTGTCCCAAGCTTCATCAGACATCTAACTTTTTATCTAGAAAATCATCAAAGATATAAGCTTTTAAAATATATAAGACACAAATAGGCTCCTGTGCCCACTCAGGCTACCGCAGGACCATCCCGTGGCACATGAGGGGCTGCGGGGAAGCGGGGTCGACACAACCTGCAGGGCTCCAGGGGACTGCTAAGGCATGTTCCTGTCTTAACTCATAGACAGGAAATGAGCAGATGGGTCATACTTATTCCTGCAAACAAACAGTACCTTGAAAAATTGTGCTAATGAGGCAAGCATAGATGAAACCAGAAGAAAACAAGAGTGATGTGCTTTTTCAGGTCTGAGTGCGTGCTCCCTGTGTTCTGAATTGTGAGGAAAAACAGTAACAATCCAATCAGGTTTGATAGAATGTCAGCCAGATCATTTTAAAGTGACCTTATTTGACTACAGTGAATAATAAATCCTGCCTTTAGTTTATATTTATATTTATATTTATATTTATATTTATATTTATATTTATATTCAGACTCTTACCTAATCATAGAGGGAAGCTATTTCCATATTACCAATCTAAGTATGGGACTATAATGACTAGCAAGGCATATTATGTTACCTTTCCTTTCCCTTTATTATTATTTTTTTTAATACTTTATCTTTTAGAGCAGGGGTTGGCAAGCTTTTTCTGAATAAGGGCCAGATAGTAAACATTTTTTGCCTCACTGTACTTAGGCTTGAAGCCGTAGGTTTGCTCACAGCAACTTAACTCTGTCAATGAAAGCAACTGGAGATAATTCATTAGTGAATGAATGAGTATGGCTGTGTTCCAATAAAACTTTATTTATAAGAGCAGGCAGCAGGCTGGATTTGACCTGCAGGCTGTAGTTTGCTGACCCCTGTGTTAGAGATGCATACAGAAATGCTTATGGAAATATGATATCTGGATTAGCATCAAAATGCCCTGGGACTGTGGGGGAAGTGTGTGGAGATACAGACAAGAAAACATGGGCTATGTGTTGATAATTGTTGAAGTTGAGTGATGGATATATGAGGGCTAATTATATATTTCTGACTGTGCCCATTTAAACTTTTCATAAGAAAACCAGCCTTCAGGGCATTAGGACAGACCTCTTTTTTCCCCCCTCAGAGTATTTTAAAATCAGCATTTGGTGCAGTAGTTTATAAAATTTCATTATTTTTGATGACAAATGCTTAGGAACTTATTTGAGGCTTCTTTAGGCCAAAAGGTAATTGGCTAGATACTACTGGAAAAAAAGTTTATTTCCCTTTCCTTGGTAAAAATGGATGAAGTAATATGCCCCAAACATTATGGCATTCAAGTGAAATGTATTCCTCTGCTGACAGTTACTGTTGGAAAGCAGAGTAAAAAATATCAAAGCTTTCAAGGAACAAGTATTAGAAACTTCACCACATGGGAAGTTTGTTTCATAGTTAGGTGGAAGTACAGAAGTTTTAACATCTCAGAAGTTATGTTGTTTGTTAGATTATGTTGTAATAGTGAAATATATAAAGATCTGTCCCAGCGGCTGTTGTATAATAAACCTTCCCAAATTTAGTGGCATAAGACAACCACCATTTTATTATGCTCTTGAATTCTGTAGGTCAGGAATTGAGGAAGGTGCAGGGAGGGTGGCTTTTCTCTGCTCCCTGAGGTCTGGGGTCTTAGTAGGGATGACTTTGAATGCTTATAAAAGTGACAAGAACGGTTGGGATTGGAATCATCTGGAAATTTCTTCATTCATGTACCTGGTAGATCAGAAGTACCTACATGTGGCCTTTCTTTGTGGCTTAGCTTCTCACCACAAGGCAGCTAAGTGCTCAGAGAAAGATATCCAAGACCAAGCCTCCAGAGAGCAAGGGTTCCAGGAGAACTGGACAAAAGAACCTGACTGAAGACAGAATTTCACAACCTAACCTCAGAAGTTACTTCTGTTACACGGTATAAATTGAAGCTGTTGACCAGCCCCCCTGAATTGCAAGGAAGGGGTCACAGACCTCACCTTTAGATGGGAAGAGTGTCACAATATTGGGGAACATGGACAAATCTACCACAAGGACTGAATTTTTCTTTTGATGAGCCACTAAAGGAAAGTCAGAGAAGATAAATCTCAAGTGTAAACAATACATCTATGTGAGTGTAATCACGGGTGGAGCAGCCATGTTGATGGCGATAAAAATGATTTTTTTCAGAGTCCGTTTAATGAGAAACCACCTAGAGGAGGTTGATTTGTCTATCCTTCAAGACAGAACTCTAAAAGTTGAGAACCCTAAATCAAAGCGACACACTGAATAGCACGTTGCATTTGATATACCTTATTTTATGAGAGAATAGAACTTGTTAAATTACTGTAGAATCTTGACAGTATTTTGTGATGAGTTGGGAAATGACTGTGAACACTTTTGGAGCCATGTGGAGATTCTCTGGTTATCTTAAGCAAAGTAACCTAAAGAGTTGTCAGATTAAAAGACGAGTATCTTTTTTTTTTTTTTTTTCCTAAAAAGAAGATTGTTCCAAGTTTGCTAACCTTTTCTGTGGTGACAAGAGAGTGTCACTAGATTCTCAGCAAAGTTTTTGAAAATTATATTTGATTTTTTTTTTAAGATTTATTATTTGAGAGAGAGAAAAAGAGAACATGAGGCAGGGGAAAGACTGGGAGAGGGAGAAATCCTTAAACAAACTCCCCATTGGGCACAGAGTCTGACAATGCGGGGTTCGATCCTAGGACCCTGAGGTCATGACCTGAGCCAGAGTGCTCAACCGACTGAATCAAAACCAAGAGTGAAGCTCAACCGACTAAGCCACCCAGGTGCCCCATATATATTTCTCATAAAAACGAATGAAAACTGAGTGATTTTTAAAATAAACTACAATGTACAGACCATTTGAAAATGAGACTTTGGAAATGGCTTAATTTATATTTTGTTATCAAATACTGTTTATGTTCCCTAGAAATTACTATATCTATTCATTTAGAAAACTTAGAAGCAGAACTTATAAACTTACCTTAAAGTCTTCCAACAGTTAACATTTTCAGTGGCTTCAACTTTTTGTTAAAAATATAAAATTTTCATATCTTCCAATTCATTTTTAGAACAACTGAATGACATTAGCAAAAATGAAAATTTACTGGATGAAACTAACAAAAAATAGCTGAAAAACAGGTGGGTAAAACTGAACGGTGATTAAACTACTTGTGAGTGCATGTGGAAATGTAACACTTCTTTTGGTCACCTTGTTTTCCTGGGAGATCTGTTGTGATTCTAATGGCCATCATCTAGTTAGCGATAAATAGGATTTAGAACCAGAGCCATGAATTCCTTCATCACCAGGTAAACCAAGGTAATCACAAATATCAGAGTATGTTCAATCACATTTCTTTTGCTGAAGATATTAATAATTGATACTTTATGATATCAAAACGTTTTGTGCTCTTAATAAAGTGACATGTCTTAAAAATATTTACTTCAGGTTTTCTAATTT
This sequence comes from Mellivora capensis, assembly GCA_004024625.1. Taxonomy (NCBI): domain Eukaryota; kingdom Metazoa; phylum Chordata; class Mammalia; order Carnivora; family Mustelidae; genus Mellivora; species Mellivora capensis. The sequence continues at coordinate 13,646 of PISX010017220.1, read as the reverse complement.
TTTAATATTTTCTGTTTTGATATATATATTTTTTATAATACTATTATAGTAGCTAACTTGTATTTAGAACTTGTAGATTCTGGGTACTGTCCTAAAAATGTTGCTCATATTAACTCATTTTATCCTCATACCACCCCTATGAAAAAGATACTGTCATTAATTCCATCTGGAAAAGGTACCATCATTATTTCCACCTGGAAATCATGGAGAAGTGTCTTACACAAGGTCTTACAGTTAAATGATGTAGGTAATGGTGAAATATCACCGTGTATAAGTAAATGTACATTTACTGGGAGTCTATTAAAATTATAATGAGAAAAAGGCATATAGTGATACCAGTTTGGCTGCCACTACCTAGAGGGCGAAATTCATAAAGCAACTTCTGGACCTCTTCATAGCCTGGCTCTAGTCCATAGTGACCCGATAGCCTCAGGTCTAATCAGGTCCCAAGTGGCCCTAAACACTTGTCTTTTTTCATGCTTCTAAATCTGGAGTGTGCTCTCTTCTTTCCAAACTGGCCTTTCCATGTACTCACTCATTCTTGGAGACGCAGCTCAAATGCCTCCGTTTTCATGCTGTCCACCTTGACTATCTCTGCAAAATTTTTGGTTCCCGTGTGCACTGTTTCCAATTATTTTATGTACTTTACATGTATTCCTGCATTACTTATCTTTTTGCTTAGTTTTCTCATTTATCTTTCCCAATAGAATATAAAGTTACACAGAGCAAGAAGCAGGACTGTTGGATTTTTAATCCCACTGGCTGGCACAATGCCAGGCACATCTTGTCACGGTTTCTGCCATCGCTGGGTTCATACTCCTATTCCCACTCCTGATTATTTATTGAGCACTGTGTGTGTTCAGCACTTGAGTAGATTATTTTATTTAATCTGAACAGGAAACCCAATAAGGGAGGTCTTGGGGGAAGCTGAGTCATCCAGGCAGATGAGATGAGTCACACACAGGTCGGTGACTGAAGTGCTGGCTCGCATCCTCCTAGAGAGGTGGATAAAATCCTGCTTTCCATACAACTTCTTTGGCACCTGCCAACCACCAAAGTCAAAGACATCTTCAGTGGTGCAAAAAAGGATTTTAAGGTTGCGATTAGGATGGGAAGAGAGCTGCTATTCTGCCACTTTACTTTGAATATTTTCTCTTCTGGACACAATACGAAAATTGAGGGTAGGGAGCGAGAAATGAAATGGAGGCAGATCGGGGCACCTGGGTGGCTCAGTGGGTTAAAGCCTCTGCCTTCGGCTCTGATCATGATCCCAGGGTCCTGGGATTGAGCCCCGCATCAGGCTCTCTGCTCAGCAGGGAGCCTGCTTCCTCCTCTCTCTCTGTCTGCCTCTCTGCCTACTTGTGATCTCTGTCTGTCAAATAAATAAATAAAATCTTTTAAAAAAAATGGAGGCAGATGGAGATGTGAATTTTTACTTTCCAGTAGCCCTGGGATCTACCCCAGTTTCCCTTGTAAGAACTTCTTATTTTCTTCCTGTAATTTTCCTGTCTGATTTGAAGCAGTCCCCTACTAGATGCTTGTGTGTGACCACGTAAACTCAATGGTAAGTAGTTCATTTTTGGGGCTTTAGATATAAAATTGCATGTGGTTGTAGTTCTTTGTAGAATTAGGTACTAGATACTGCTGTGCCTACTAGTCTTACTGATTTCTTTATTTTGAGAGAGAGAGCGAGCATGCACACATGCACATAGTGCGGGAGGGACAGAGGGCAAGAGAGAATCTTAAGCAGGCTCTGTGCTGAGTGCAGAGCCTGACGCAGGTCTCAGTCCCACAACCCAGAGATCATGACCTGAGTCGAAATCAAGAGTCCTTTGCTTAACCGACTGAGCTACCCAGGTGCTTCTACCCTTTCTGATTGACTGATTTAAGATTTTTAAAATTTATTTTAGAGAGAGAGAGAGAGAGAGAAAGAATGAGCATGAGGGATGGGAGGGGCAAAGAGAGAGGGAGAGAGAGAAAACTTAAGCAGACTCCCTGCCGAGCACAGAGCCTCCACATGCGACTCGATCCCAGGACCCTGATAACATGACCTGAGCCCAAATCGAGACCCCGCTGCTCAACGGACTGAGCCACGCAGGCACCCCATCCTTAACTGATTTAATTCAACCACTGGCCATCCTTGCAAGGGAATCAGTTTCTACTCCTCTTCTCAGTAGACAAACTTGATGACAATTTTCTCATTCTGGTTAAAATTAATTTTAAGCCTTATCCATCCAGCTTTTGCCTTTTTCTTCAGAATAACTTTAATAATAACAATAATAATAACACAACAGGCCGTCTTACTTTATTATTAGTTATTATGACAAATTGATAGAGTATGTGTAATTATTGTTATAGTAGTGGTTGGTGCAATCTAGTATATTCTTCAAATTAAAAGTAAAACCATGTGTCCTGTCAGATCTTAAATTATAAGATCTAAGACAGAGTCGCACTGTTCATTTATATTTTTATGAACCTCTTCGCTTTGTGCAAGTCTCCAGCAGACACCTGCTTCATGGCTATTTAAAACAGTGCTTATAACATATCGTAAATTTATAGGCAGTCATTTCTTAGATTCGCCAGCTTATGGTACTGTACTTATAACTGCAATAAAAAAAATTACTATTTATTTCTTTAACTTTTAACATCGAAATATGCCCCTAAGGTACATTATGGATACGTTACTCTATTCCTGGGGGTGGCCTCCTGCCGTTTCCCATCAGCTGAGCACATCTGTTTGGGTGAGATTTGTTTTTAAAATATCCACATGTCATAATAATCACAACTGATCTTTTAGGGAGAGATTAATGAGTTCTGTCCTATACTTACATTGCAGAAAAGTAACCATCCTTAAAGATAGTGTGAAAACTGGATTATCAGGGTTTCTTTTATTCAATAACAAATATATTTGCCAGGCATTGCTATAGACACTGGTGTGAGAGGGACAGTTTTCTCCCCTCAAGGGGCTTCCCTTTGTGTATGTTTAAAATAAATTGTATCTCTAAGGATAGCTTTTTAGAAGCCTTTGTGTCATTGCTGTAGATAAAATTATCATGGAAAACATAGTAAGGATGGAGGCTTTTTTGTAGCTACAAGCACAGTGTAGCCTCAGTTAGGTGTGACATATGGACAGACTACCCACCACTGAAATAAAACTCCAAAAGATCCTAGCAGCTGTGGAATGGAATTAACGCAATGCTGTTTTTGAAATTGTTGGATTTTTAGGGGAAAAAAAAAGTGAAGTTGAATTGCTGAGTGTTTATGCAGCCACAGACAAAACTGAAAAATGATACATAAAAATAAATATTACTTGAAGTAGAATTTCAGTTGTCTAGTTGGAGAGTGTAATATTTTCTTGCATTTTTGAACGTTTCATCTTAAGTAACTCTCGTAGGTTGGGTTTCCTGAGAGGCACATGTCGGGATCCAGACCAGCATGCAGAATATTTGTGGCAAGCGTTCTGGGAATCAGTCCAGGGCAGGGAGAAGGGGGCAGGGAGAAGCTGCCCGGGGAGAAGGCAGTGTGGCTACTATGGAGGCCTCAGAGGCTTCCTGGGACCTTGGAAACTGGAACGACCCTTTAGAATTGTCCCCAGATGAGGCAAGTGCCTCTGACTTTAAATATACCTCTTGGCCCATTTCTGACCCCAACAGTCATAAGATCTGGCCTGCCCATGGAGTGCTTCTTCAAGGCATGACACTCTTCGATGAGAAACCACCCCAGGTGTCCCTGGCTCCCCAATGGATACACGGGGACCCTGCAGGGAACTATAAGCTTGAGATAGTTCACAGTTTCCACCAGGGTAGTTTTCCTTTCAAAACCAGGTTTCAGCTGTCAGTATGGGATAAAGCAAGTACCATGTGAGAAACAATGCAAAACAGCAAAGAAAGATGCTCAGTGTCCAGTCTTTGAAGACTTGAAAAATGTAGCACCTGATGGGCACTAAGTCATTAAGACTTGAATACATATTAAGCTGTTTGACCTACTTAAAAGTAGTAGGTTAGGTAAGCATCTCTCTCTCTCTCTCTCTTTAAAGATTTATTTATTTGAGAGAAAGAGAGAGCATGAGCGGGAGGGGCAGAAGGAGAGGGAGAGAGAGAATCCCAAGTAGACTCCATGCTGAGCAGGGAGCCTAATGCAGGGCTTGATCTCATGACCCTGAGATCATGACCTGAGCCAAAACCAAGAGTTGGAAGTTTAAGCTACTCGGCACCTAGGTGCCTCTAGGCACCTCTTAATTTAAGCAGTGCCATGAAAGGCTCCCAGGAGTGATACAGTTTGAGGAACTCTGGAACGGTGCTGGGAAAGGAGGGCTTAGCTGAAAGCCATCAATCCAAACAACTGGGGAACATGTGCTTTTGTCCTAAAGGATGGAACCTGGTTGCAACACATAGCATTCACTATAATGACCAAGAACTGAGTGTCTCATAACCTTCCTGCCAGATACAAGTCTTGAAAGTCTACAGGACAAAATCAAACAAAACACTACTTCCTGTATGAATCAGCTAGAGCCAACTGAAACAGTGATGCACGTGTGGCGATTCGTGTATCTTCTGATCCGTTGGCTGCTCTCCGTCACATGAACACACGCAGATGCGTAACTGTGGGGAAACATGTAGCTGTTTCAGGATGGAATCAGAAGGTGTGATTTAAGCTCCTTACCCCAAGTTTGCAGTTTGGATCTTCATGCTGGATCTTGTTAAGATGAGAAACTGACAGCCTGGCCTCTTTTGGACTTCAAATAATCCAACTTCCCTCATGGGGGAGTCTTCTGAGTTCTTTGAGACAGTGGTAAAGAGCCTCCAGTGTGTTTGGAAAGTTCCCGCAAAAGTTGACTTCAGACTTATTTTTCCCCCAGGGAAGGTGGGGAAAAAATGACTAATTAAAACTCAACAAAAATATACTCAACTTAATTTTGATATTTTACTTTCATATAACTATTCCAGGTTGGTAATTAAACATGTGCCATGTGACTGATGGATGTTTATTGGTTTACCCAAATCCAGTTGCTTTTCCAGTAAATGTGAGTCAGAAACATGTCCATGGAGCCGGAAAAGTTTGTTAAATGTAAGTCTCACATTCTCCGCGTTAATTTTATTTTTAACTCCGGGGGAAATACAGGGGTTAACCTCCCAAAGCATTTTATTCTTTCCCTAGGTTTCCTGATGTCATTTTTAAGCCTGTTATGAACTTTTAATTCATTGTGCAGTTTTTTTTTGAAACTTTCTCCAGAAGGAGGACTCATTTGTCTACTTCAACCGTGCATAATTATAGTTTGAATGGAGCCCATTGTAACCTTTGAGAATCTCAAATCTTGTCTCTGTAAAGTTCAAAAGATCTTGCTGGTTACCAACTGGCATTTAAAGAGTAAAATCTTTTCTTAGTCATCATAATATTATGTAGGTTTCCTCTGATGATGATGTGAGTTTGAGGCTTTAAATACCCCGTGACACTAAAGGACAAGCTGGGTGACAATCCAAGAGTGAAATGCTTTCTTCAAATGATTTAGGGAACCTTTGGGAAGGGTTTGTCTTAAGGACCCATGGCCTAAGTCCAGCGTAACAGCAATCATGTTCTCAAAAACTAAACTGTCTCAGAAGGGAGAGAAAATGGTTTTCCAGCCGAATTGAATTTGCAGTCTGTTTACCCAGCAAATATTGGATGAAGTCCAGCACCTCTGGGGGGATGGGATGTGTGTGTGCACGCGCGCGCGCACACGCATGTGTGGCCGGGTGTGCATGTGTGTGGCCAAAATGGTAATGACAGGTGGCTTCATGACAAGCGGTTTTATCAGTCTGGAAGAGAACCTTCAAACCTCATTGCTTTATGATATACCTCATGGTGTCCTTTGGTGGCAGACTTTAACAACATTAATTCCTTGTTTGTTCCTAACACAGGTGGGCTGAGCAGCAATTTTATCACTTCAAAGTTCGTGTCTCTGGGTCTGAAACACTGACTACGTATTTTAATCATAGGTAACTACAGCCAGAGAAAATGACTTAGCAGGCAAATGACTAAATATATTGTGAAAGTGGTTTAAATTGATCAATTCTAAAAAATCTCCTTTTGATTAAAATGTAATGGATAGGAAAATAAATCTGCACTACTTTCTCCTTGCTCTTCCTCATTTGCCTTCCATATTTTGGCCAAATTTCTTTTCATAACTGTTCCTGTGTTGCCTGTTTTTTCCACCACCTCTTCTCCCAAAGACTTTCAGCAGAAGAAATCAAGTATTTTAGATTAAAAGTTGATAACAAGTGTCACCATCTGTTATAAATTAATTAGTGTGTCCTAATTTCAGGCAAAGTATGTTGGAAAAAAATAGTTTTATAAACACAAATCAATATTATTGTGACAAATCAATGCGACAAACATGTCTTTTATACAGAGGGACTCAACTTGCTTTTCTTTTCTCTGTGATGATATAGTTGAAAATTGGTATTCATTTTCTTAGGTATGTTTTTTTCTCTGCTTACGTTCAGCTCCGTGAAATTATGCTTATTTAATTTGTCTTCGTTATTTTAAAAAGATTTTGTTTATTTATTTATTAGAGAGAGAGAGAGAGCAGACACACAAGTGGGCAGAGGGGCAGAGGGAGAGAGAGAAGCAGCCTCCCCACTGAGCAGGGAGCCTGATGTGGGGCTTGAACCCACGATCCTGGGATCATGACCTGGGCTGAAGGCAGATGCTTAACCAACTGAACCACCCAGGCACCCTGTCTTCATTATTTTTGAAGTGCAGCTGGTATGTTGACAAGAAGGGTGAACTTCGGAATCTGGCAGGTGTAGGTCTAGGCTCTACCATTTGCTCTCTGTGAGACCTTCAAGCAAGTAGTGTGCCATGGTGGTTTCCTTATCTATAAAATTGGCATTCTGATACTTCTCTCCTGAGCTTGAGATAGTATATAAAGTGCTACTGATTTGCTTCTAATTACAGTTTTGTTTGTAGGCTGTCACTCGTACATATCTCTGTCAATGTATGGATCCATGTTTTTCATTTGTAGTTTCAAATTTATTCTCATAGCACCGAGCCCTTTGGTAAACAAAACAGTTGTAAATCTCTAGGGAATTAGGGGCAGATGACCAGGGAAATAGGGATATGTGCATGTTCTGATTATATTTTTTGGAACTTGGGTGGATAGAGAAGATTCCCTTTGTGACTTACTAGATGATCATTTTTTTTGTTGGTGATTCAGGGCAATTGAAAATAAAATGCATATTTTTTTTTTTTATAGGCAGGTTATAAAGCTTCCAATGTATAGGTCTCTAATAACCCCTCAATTTTTTTTTTTTCAAATTCTTGAGTAAATCGTCAGTGCAGGGGGTTACACTGAATTGCCCCATAACAGCCCAATTATAATGGCAGTAAGCTTGTCCTCTGAGTGTAAAATTGAAAACTGACATGTCATAGAGGAAAGGTCTAGTATGTGCCATTTTATTTATTTATTTTTAGTCAGAATTGCTTCTGGGCCCGCAAGATTTGACTCTGACTAGAAACTGAATGATTGAATTAACATAATAACCCATTCAAATGTCCATCAGACTTCAGTGCTTGAACAGGTGGCCTCAGGGAGACCCTTGTGACTAATGACAGTGCATGCACTCCCCAACTTCCAGTGAGCTTTTGCCAATGAATTTGAGCATTTTTGAGCCATTAGTATGGCGATACGCACTTTCAGATGGCTGTATCCAGTTACCGTAAGAGGGTGCCATTAAAGTTTTGGTTTATCCATCTCTGTCCATGAGCCATCCCGTGCTCAGTGAGCAGTCTTTTGAGTTATGATACACGTCCCCATGTAGGTCTGTCTGTGTGCAAGGAGACTCCGGGTGAATGTTGCATGGCAATTATCTATCACTGTTAGTTAATGGATCAGCATTGGAAATACTGGTTTATTGGCTGGCAGGCATAAATTCTAAGGACAGTATATTTTAAAGACTGGTAAATGGATTGTGTATTGTCAGAGCTTTTTCTCTGGAAAGACAAGTTTTCAATTACTTGTTCCTTTGATGATTCTTTTCCAATGTTGGCTCTGTTTGCTGGCTCGTGTTCCTTTAATGCCTATTGGACATCCTGGGCCTGCCTTCATTGCCCTTTACCTTTTATTTTAAAATTAAAATTTTTATCACTTTATCCTTCCCCTTGGGTCTTGGGAGACTTTTCTTAAACTTTTTGCTTTACCCCCCCCCCCCCCCCCCCCCCCCCGCTCTCATTGTCATCTCTAAATCTCTAATTACCAGGGCTGGGCTTTCTCTTTTTCCCTGTTTTTGACTGCTGCCTTTCTTGACCATCTATTCTCATTTCAAAGATGCATGTCTTTTTGAGTTCTGCTAAAAGAATACATTCATTTTTTATCTTTGAATTTAAAAAAAAATATTTATTCATTTTAGAGAGAGCAAGAGCACATGCAGGGGGAATGGTAGGCAGAGGGAGAGAGAGAAGCAGGCTTTCTGCTGAGCAGGGAGCCCGATGCGGGGCTCCATGCCAGGACCCTGGGACAATGACCCAAGCAGAGGCAGATGCTTAACCAACTGAGCCACCCAGGCGCCCCAGAGGAATACCTTTAAAATCATTCTCCTATTTCTTGTTACTATTTTTCTTAGGAAGACAATTGCTTTGTTTCTTTAAAATTTTGTTTCTGTATATGGTGTTGGGGAGGAAATCTATGCTTTTCAAAGATTGGCAATTGCAGTGCGTTCTTTCAGAGATGATATTAAGTGCCCTTTGAATTTTTCAGTCTTTAATGAAAGAAGAAAATTTTCAGAGATTCCACAGCTTGGGCTGGGTGACCAGAACCAAAGGAGGTATCTCTATAGCTTGACCTGTTTGCCCGTTTCTTCTATATTTCTATAGTGTGATATGCAAGAACTAGTTGGACTACTGTCTCCTTCCTTGGCCTGGTCTGGTTTCTCTAATTAGCAGCCAACCAGGACTCTGCTTCATTCTTCATGCCCAGTGAAAGCCAAGTTTAATCCAGCTGTGAGTTCTGATGTCAAGCTGTGAGTTCTGCTCAGGGAGCCTTCCAGCCACTTGTGCCCCCAAGATGCGCTAGGAACGTCACAAGTGCTGTCTATCACACCCACACTCATTTTCAGACCTGCCATTGCTACCTAATGGGCATTAGCAACATTGATTTTTCTGGGGTAATTTCTACAATCTTCCCAGGTATATACTTCCTTTACATGTGAGATGTGTTCATCAGGTCATGCTTTCCCGAATTTTGATTGCATCCGCATTATATCTAACAAAAAGTCCTTGGGGTTTCTGCTGTAAAAAAATATAAGCAGGTTATTTTTCCCTTGAAAATATCCTATTGTTGGTCATTTCAGTGGGTATCTTAATTAGGGGACGGAGCGTCGTGTGTTCAAGGCTGTATATTACCCAGAGAATGAAATGATGTCTTTTAAAAACAATTCACTAAATGTTAAATTTTCTGTAGTGTTGTAGGTACCGGTTACTCTCTCCAGTAGTGAGTAATCATCTTCCCTCGGAAAGATGCAGGATTCAAGTAAATCAAATTTCTGCCCTATCGCAGACTCCTTGCTCTGAGCCCCGCCAGACCAGGAGTGTCTGGAGAGCTCCAACAGAACCTCTCTCGCCCCTCAGAGATGCACAGAGGAAGATGAGGACCATCTCCTGAATTCTAATAGTGTTGTGTGGACTCGACATCTGTGTGTTCAGTCACTTTGTAAAGAGGGACTGGTGCTTATGGAGTTGAGTTAAGGCATTATTCTAGAGTGTTTCCGAAAAGGGAAGATAAATACACTCAAAAGGAATATGTGGGACTTCACTCCCCTGGCCACCTGTAACGTGCTGTGTTTGTGTTTTCTTCTGGGGGCAGGGGAGATGAGGTTGGGAATGAGGACCAGCTGTCTCTGAGATACAGTGATGAACTTGTAAACTATTTGGAGAACATAAACATAATACAAATTTTATGTGGGTGGCAAATTGCTCCCAAGCCTCTTGACCCTTTGCAATGAAGAAAAAATTTGTCAGCGTTGTATTTTTGCTGTAGGTCACACTGGTGATTAATGAACATGGATCCCAAACATAAAATGCAGAGGAATGGGTCCTTCATGGCCAGTTAATAACCCAGTCTACTACCATGGTAGACCTCAAGGGATGATGGTGATCTCCCTCTCACCTTCATCTCAGCTCCCTCCACACACATACAGAAGCGCTCTGATGAGGAACACTTCTGAAATGACCTTGCTTAGCTTCAGGAAGACATTGGGGCAGAGACAGGCTCAGGCTGTTGCTGCCGCTGACTCTCCCGTAGGCCAAAGATCCCCGGCTTCCGATCAGCCCCAGCGCATTGGAGCCAAAACAGAAACAGAAGATGGAACCTATAGACGTGGAAACATTCAGGATTCTGAAGGCTGCCCTGGAGGAAAGGGGACATCACCTTTTCAGCCGTAGAGTCAAAGGCTCAGACAGCATACGACCCTGTAGGAAGACGTGCTGCCTTTTCTTTCTCGGGCTTCATCTGGAATTCCTCTACTCTGCAAAATGCCTGTGTCACAGGATCTTTTTGAGAAGAAACTAGTGAAGTCTTGGTATTACATCGTCTGGTATTTAATGAAAGAGTCCCTTGTGTTCTGTGCTCTGTATTAGATCAGAGTTGACCTTCCCAACAGTGTCTTTATCCCTGCATGTGCTTTAACATGTGAAATTGTGTGTGTGTGCGTGTGCCCGTCCATGTGTGTACCCTGTGGCTGTGTCTCCCTCCTCAGGTTCCCTCTCTGTGTCTCCCCATTGCCCACCAAATAAGCGTCCAACGTGATATTTAGTTAAAGCATACATGTGCCTTTCTCCCAACTCATTATATCTCTCAGCTTGATTCTTTTTACCGGTCACTGCAGGCACAAAGCCTCCTCTCTCTGCTCCCCCAGCCGGAGCTCCCTCATCTCTCCACCAGCTCACCGGGCCTGTGCTGGGCCTCAGATCTCTGCTCTGTGATCACATCTCTGTGTATCTTCTCCCTGTGGGCAAACTCCTCTTTATACTGAAGCCCTTCTTTCAACTCCTCTTTCGAGTCCTAGCCTTCAGGAAAATTTACCCCTTTCCTGACAACGCTGCATTCCCCTTCTGTTCTGCTCTGCCTGCCCTGATTCATGGAATGAGAGAGGTTCCCATGGCCTGCTCCATGCCTGCATGGGGTCCAGGCAGGGCACCCCTTATTAAAGAATGGGATCTTTAATCTCTCTGTCTCTGTGTGGGAATGTTTCTTGCATTAAATGAATAATTATGAGTAATTGTAGTTCCTTCTCTCTAGTACTTTCTGTCAAACTCTTCTTTTTGAAATTCTAACATAGCTCTACCTCCTCTCCTGAAAACAGGCTTATGGGCCCTGAAAAGGATTCTTGTAGGATGTTTCCCTGTGAATATGCCTCAGGGCTGAAGTCTGGGACAGCCTCCTTTGGCTGTCCACCAGGGGCTGTATCTGCATCAGTATGGGGAATAAATCCCGTCATGCCTTTGATGCTTCTTAGGAGATACTATTCACTGCTAGCCTACTTCCTTGGTTTCACTTGGTGAGTGGTGTTCCAGTAATACCCCTCAACTCTTATGTTCCCTGTTTTGTGAATTACTTTTCTGTCACTTCTTGAATATTCGCATTTAATGATGTACCCCTTCACAGATACTCAGTTATTTTTTTTAGGTACTAAAATATTGGGTTATTTTGCATCGCTTCATAACCATCTAGGCAAGAGTCAGTTGTAAAGAACAGTTCTCCATCTCTAAAGGCTCAGCGGAATTTGCAGAGGCAGGAATTTGGTCAAATTGACAGGTAAATCAAATATATATGTATATACATATATATATATATTTCAAATATATGTGTGTGTATATATGTATGTGTGTAAAGTTAAATAAAATATATATATTTAACTTTACATACATTTTTATTTATATGTAAATGTGTATTCATATATAATTTATATAATATAAATATATTTAAATACAATAAATTATAATTACATATTATAAATAAATACATATTTGTAAAATTATATATATATATATGTATCTTAAAATAAGAAGAAAAACTAGTCCTAGATGGCCTCTTTCTAAAAATGGCTCATGAAACAGTGGCCACTCTCTGAATACTCCTGTCGCTGTTACTACATTAACCAAGACCAAGGAGAGCATTCTCTTGCCTTGCTGGCTACCAACCCCATGAACAACTTCATTGCGCAGTTTTCCTTCCTTTTTTACTTGTTTTCTGCTAAAGTTGAGTTGCAAATGATGTAAATGTAGTGCAGTAGCCCCCTCTCCTGTTATAAGAAACAACAAACCAAACTTACACTCTACCACTCCTTGACCCCCACCCCCAGTACCAGTTTTAATCACTTCCACAAATGCATTATCAGAAGTTGTGTCACACGTAAGTTCTCTTTAACAAGGAGGAGAGGTTGTTAGGAAAGGGTAGAATTTCTGTAGTTTTGTCCCGTGTCTATAACTTTACATAAAGCCTTCCAAGTTACTGAAGTTGGTACACAGGAGTTTATAAAACTTGACCCAGTACCATAATTTCTGAGGTAAAAATGCTCCCCATGCTTTTCAAAATGTTATTTCTGGGCTGAACTTTATTTTGCTACTTTAACAATTCAGAAAACACAACATATTTCCTTTTTTTTTTTTTTTTTTTTAAATTACTCATTTGAGAGAGAGCATGCAAGTGCCAGTGGGGTGAGGGGCAGAGGGAGAGAATCTTCAAGCAGCCTCCCTGCTGAGCTGGGGCTCGATCTGAAGACCCTGAGATCAGGGCCCGAGCTGAAACCAAGAGTCGGAGGCTTAACCAACTGAGCCACCTAAACACCCGCCATATTTCTTTCTTGATATTCCATCCTGGAGCGATAATATTTATAAGCTAACAAAGTCAAAATACTACTAATAGAACCTTCAGATATATTGATTATGGATGTTTATTCTCTAAATGTGGAGTGAAGCATCTTGTAAAGGATTCCTTTTTTCTTAAACAAATCGTTCATTATACGAAAACATCAGTACATTTATCTTAATAGACTTTCAGTCTTGACAAACATTTTTGATGTTTTATGAACTCCCAGGTTGGCTAAAACTATCAGTTTACATGTAGTTTACACGAGCATTATTCATTCGAAGACTTAATGCTCTTCAGGGCTTATTTAGGGAGGGTTCACTCTTGAGGTTGCCTGTGATAGAGAATATAAAACGTTTTTCACAAGAAAATGGAATAGTCTGTAGTTAGGATTGAGTACAGTAGACTGGAGAAAACGGAGTCTCAAAGGAAAAACTTGATTTATAAACAAAAACTGAATTTCTAAATAGAAGTTCAAAATGCTTTTATGAAGATGTTTAGGATGACAGTTTTAATTTCACATGTTGAAGTAAAACTACCGTATCATGTACAGGGGAGAATAACTTAATTTGAGAAAATTGGCTCATGTAATAATTTCTCTTTTCCTGGTCCATATACACTATGGAGTATTATGTCTCCATCAGAAAGGATGAATACCCAACTTTTGTAGCAACATGGATGGGACTGGAAGAGATTATGCTGAGTGAAATAAGTCAAGCAGAGAGAGTCAATTATCATATGGTTTCACTTATTTGCGGAGCATAACAAATAACACAGAGGACATGGGGAGATGGAGAGGAGAAGG
>PISX010017219.1:0-44055 GCA_004024625.1 Mellivora capensis | reverse complement strand
TTTTTGAAGATATTATTTATTTATTTGAGAAGGAGGGAGAAAGAGAGCATGAGTGGGGGGTGGGAAGGGAAGTGGGAGAGGGAGAAGCAGACTCCCTGCTAAGCAAGGAGCCTAACACAGGGCTTGATTCTAGGACCCTGGGATCATGACCTGAGCCAAAGGCAGATGCTTAACGACTGAGCCACCCAGGAGCTCCTCTCTTCCTCTCCTTATAAGCCATCATTCCTATCGAATTAGGACCCCACTGTTTGACTTCATTTAATCTTTTTTTTTAATTTCTTTTCAGCGTATCAGAATTCATACATAGTTTTACACCACACCCAGTGCTCCATGCAATGCGTGCCCTCCACAATACCCAGCACCAGGCTCCCCCAACCTCCCATCTCCCGCCCCTTCAAAACCCTCAGGTTATTTTTCAGAGACTATGGACTCTGACTTCATTTAATCTTAATCACTTCCTAAAAGCCTGATCTCCAAATACTGGAGATTAGAACTTCAACGTATGAATTTGGGGACACAATTCAGTCCATAGGACATATTGGTGTTTATTATTTCATTTAGTTATTTCAAAGCAATTTCTACGTATTTATTACAAACAGGGAGCGTAGAGGATGCAGTGGTATACACAATTATACTATACACAGAATATTTTAGTGTACGTAATTATACTATAACACAGGCACTGTACAAGTCTACTTACTCACTCATGAATTTATTTTTTCAGTAAACATTTAAGAAGCCTATTATAGCCTCCATGAAACATAAAAGCCCAGAATATTAAGTAAATAGTTTTAATTCCTCAAATTTGGGGAAAATTTGAGATATTTCTGTTGTTATATCAAATAACTAGTCACTAATATTTTTTTATCATCTACTCTATATCCAACATTCTCAGATCTGTTTTGGAAAATGAAAAGGCAGCATATAATATAGGCCTTGTCATTAAAGGCCTAATATGTTCATAAATCTCTAATATTATCGGGAATAATTACTATCTCAATTATCTAAAGGCCACCACAGTGCTGTATAATAATTGATCACAAGATTTCCATGGCAATAGACAATCATTTTTACTCACAAATCTACACTTTATTAACTGGGCAGTTCTCCTGACTGAGTTGGGCTCAATAGAGGCCATCCATGCATCTGTGTCAATCTACCCTCATGTCTAGCCTGTTCTTGCCTCCTGACTTTGAGTACAATTCACTACACTTAAGCAAACTTAACACACACATGCACATAGAATTCAAGTGTTGTCTATTGCTCTTTATTATATACCATTGTTAACATGGACTACATTTTCTCTGATTAGTCAACAGACATTCCTGTGATAAAGAATGATCAACTTTGCCACAACTGTTATGTTCAGAGAAATAAGCTCATTTAAATCTATGTCATTACTAAAATCTACAGTTTTTCTTCAAAAACTATTCATTGTGCAACTGTAGTTTAACATTAAAACGAAATTTTGGTATAAACCAGTAAAAGCTCTGGATTGAACTTCCTTCAGACTATGCTATGCTCTCTTTTTTTTTTTTTTTTAAGTTGGCTATCTATCCAGGCTCCCTTCTTTGACATAGGTTATTTGTGTATTATAGTCTCTATTGACGAGTTTACTGTTTTTATTATCTAATATTATTTCTTTATCTTATTTGACAAATTTACATCTTATTTAGTATGCCCGTAGAGAAAATCTCTTAAGTGCCCCTTCTTTAATTTTCAGACATAGTGTTTTAGTATTCGGCACAGAATCCATGTCTACAGACTTTTTCCCCTTCAGCAGCTTATCTTTTCCCATCTTTGCTTCCCATGGTTTTATAAAATACAGAAGGTTGCTTTCATTATACACTTACAAAACTCTCCAGAACTATTTACATTGATATAATTTGAAATTTCACTTCCCAACTCCCAGAATCCTAGGTCCTAGAATTTAATCTTTAGTCTATGGCTTGTTGTTATCCCTTTAGTGAACGTTAAACATGGCAACAAGAGGAGGCATAAGGGGGGTACAGCCAGTTCCACATAAAATTGCATGTTGAATGTTTGGCTGCAGAGGGCTAATCTCTGTGGAAGTTCTTCCTTAGCATTTTAAAGCAGTGTGTTTTATCCAGCTTGAGAAAGGAAGAATTTAAAATTGGTTTTTTAAGGTTTATGTGTTCAGCATGTCAAAACACTTTTTCTAGAGTTAAATTCTTTTTTATAATAAAGTCAAGCTTTTATTAGTAAAAACATAGTAACTTCATAGCGATTATTTTAAATGTATTTTATGATGTAATTTTGTGATTAATTATCAGTGACTCTATGAATTAACTGCCTGTGATTTTGAGGAACATTTGAACACACATTGATTCTAAACAATCTTGTAGTTACACATGATTAACCCCTTGTTACAGTCAGTCTTGTTTAAATTAGCTAAGTGAATGAAAGGAAAAGAACTTGAATTTTGAGATCTTAAAAATTGAACCCCCACAAATAATAATCTGTATAGACATGTAAAGAATAGCTCTTTAAGCTGACAATTTATTTGTAGTTCTCTTATACACTTCTGCCCAAACTCAGTATTTGAAAAAAGATAGAGAAGATTTAAATAATCACCCAACCCCCCAAAAAAGTCCTCCAACAGTTTTATAAGGGTTTTATCAGTTAAAATGGAAAAAAAATACAACAATTTCTATCTATAACAAAGATAAACCATATTTTAAATATATATATAGTCATTATTAAAATTTGAGTTCAAAGGAAAGCTAAACCTTCAAATGGTAATCTATTTCATCATTTGCCTTCTTTATATAAAACTAAACCAGAAATCAAAATAAGGTAAAATAAATAAAATCTAAGTTTTCCCCATTTTCCACTAGAGGAAAGTACCTTGTTAGAGATTTCTACACATTTCTTTATGTAATCAGCCTGAGGAACTGCTAATAATAAAGGGGATAATGAAAATGGCAGTCAGACAATGAAAATAATACTAGAATATTGTGAACATTTTTTTTTGTCCCACTCAGTGTCAGTAAAGTATGATAATATGTCCTGTAATCATTATAGTGTCATTAAGTTGTTACAAGCTTGTTATGCTTCCTGTTTGTCTTTACCCACAGCATGACTGACATATATATACTGACATATACATATGACACATATATTATAAGCTCAGCAAATATGAAATATTTTCCAACATTTTACAAGTATTGTATTTTTATAGTATATTACCAAAAAGACAGATAAAAGTTTAATTTCCCAGTTTACAAATATGTCATTTGATCCTGACCTTCTGATATTTAAGGTCAATGTATATACTTTGGCTGTCTTTCTCTGAAAATCTGTTACAGTGTTCTTTACATGTCTTTAAATTCTTCATTAATTCTATACAATTCAGGAATTGGTTACTTTGTCATAATTTTTACAATTATTACTTCAGAAAACACTGACCAATTACTGTCCACAACACCTTTGTGCTAGGAACTGTGGGTTTATAAAAATGAGAGCTTCTATGCTCAAAGAGCTTACAATCTATAAGGGTGATATGATCACACTATTTTTAAGATGAGGTAGTGATAGATCAAGTCTTGGAATATAAATGTGGATATGGATGTTATAGATGTAAATACAGATACAAAAATTCAAACCTGAGTATCTCAGGTGTTTGCAAAAACCATTACCACTGAGATTCCAAAGAGAGAAATTTGTATTTGTTTCACAAAATAAGTGGCCTTTAGCAACAGATATACTTATTTGAAAAGTTAAATGAAGAGTTTAGACAAACTTCATTAAATATTTTCCACATCATTAATTTATTATAGTTTGCCAAGCCATACCTACTATTTTAACTGCAGAAATCTCTTTCTTCCTTTGACTGCTAAGAAGACTGGCTGGAAGTAAATGATAATGATGGCATTGATGACAGTGGTAATGATAACAATAATAAAGGTTAGAATTTACTGAGTTCTTTCCCTGTACGGGAGACAGATTATTTTTAACCTGCATAATCACGCAAAAAAAGTTATAAGGCTAGTTTTACGACTAATAGCATCAAACTTTTTCAAATGGAGCTTTAGAGATTTTAAACCTTGTCAAGGTTTAAATGTCTACCTACAAGATCAGGTTATAAATCATGATCTATCAAAATTTAGAGCCCAAGACTTTAATAGCAATTTTCTTTGCATTATAAGAATATTAATAAGTCCTCCAATAATATACCTTAATTTCAAACAAAACAAAAAGCAACAACAACAACAATGGACAAATTTAGCCCAAAAGCATGTACATTTTTTTTCTTTTAGTTTGTCATTGCTTACTATTAAGCTACTAAACCTATATAAGGTCTGATTACCATAAGTCATCAAGTGATGACTTGTGTGGGGACACTTACCCACTCACTTGTGGCCATGAATCTGTTACACATTCAGCACAGGTAATAAAATCAACATGCTATTACGGGTTGTTACTTGCCTCTATTGGGAAACCATCTTCAATTTATATCACTTTCAGTTATATAATTTAAAAAATGCAAAACATAGATCCCAAAGGTTAAAATGTGTTCCTAGGTGACAAGTGACATCAACTCAAATATAACTTCAGTTTCCTAGTGTATATTTCACAGTATGTCTATAACACAATCGTTGATACATTTTTGAAACACAATTAATTGCAAAATATAATTGTAATTTGTAAATAGTCTGTTTCAATAGCCTTTTTATGTAATGAGTCAGAAAGTGTTTCTTTATTGTTTGAGAATTCTCAGTCTATCTTAATTATAATAATAAAAAATTAATGACAATGAAATAAAAAATACATGTCCTTTTTGAAATCTTACTATGTATCGGGCACCCAGTTAAACACTTTACATACATTATCACATGTAATTTTACCCCAGTGTTATGAGGAGATATGTGCTATTATTATCATCTCTAGTTCATAAATGATTAATAATCAAAATACATGTCATAAAACTGAAATTTTATTATATAAATATGAGACAATATAAACTATTTATATCATTGCTCCCCATCATAATGCCATGTTATATTGGGCATTTATTATTTTGAAATTTTACATTTTCCTCATTCATAACTACTAGAAATTTTTTCCAAGCTTTTTACTGACTAGAAAAAAATTGTATTTATTGTGCCAATATTTTTTTTCTTTTTTCTTCTGATTGTAAAAAAGGCTTACTCTTGTGGCTGGCTGTCTCAGTCAGTAGAGCATGTAACTCTTAATCTCAGGGCCATGAGTTCAAGCTTCATGTTGGGTATGGAGCTTCCTTAAGGGGGAAAAAAAAAGCCTTACTCTTTAAAATAAACTTTCATTTAAGCAAAGATATATGTTTTTTGTTCATTTGTTGGGTTTTTTTGGTCAAATTGTAGCCTTTCCCTGGTTCTTCAATTACTATCTTCACAAACCTTGTATTATTACCTTAGTGTATCTGTACCACTGGAAACACATTGTACGGTTGCAAAAAGCCAATTTACTGAGACCCTTGGTGTCAAAGATATCTTACAGGATTTTTTAAAAAAATTATCCTTATGAAAATTAGTTATTTTTATATAGTTCCCAAATTATTACAACAAAATTGTTCTAATTTTATTACATTCAACTTAGGAATAATGATATTAGAAGAGGGCCATAATTCAGTCTCATGTAATAAATGTCTTTGATAATTTTAAGACATATTTTAATGAATGCTAAGTGATATTTTGATTTTTGCTTGCTTAAGTGTGAGCTCTAGCAGTCTCAAACCAGGTTAAGCTCTCCTAAAATGGCTCCGTTACAAATAATCAGTCTAAAGTGGGCTTGGAATATTGCCTCTTGAGCTTTTTCTGCTTTGTCTTGGAAATTTTCTTTTCCTGTCTCCTAAATGCTTTGTTTGAGCCAAGATCTGAGGCATATATGCAATTGAATTTTAATGGGTTGGGAGAATACCATTTCTAACACTATCCTTTAACATAATGACAAAATAACCCAATGAGTATTGTTTGTAGTCAGAAGTTTTGGCGACAGATAGAAAGTATTAATGTAGTGACAATTACTGCCTCAAGTCTCTCCTATGTATGTTTGAAGAGCCTTTGCTATTTTTTTCTACTTCAAATTATAGCTCTTAAAATTATAGAAAAGCACTACTTATAGTTCTAAACACAAAAATAGAATCTTTTATATATATTAAGGTTTTCTTGATGCCTTGATTTTTTACAAGTATTTTTTTGTATAAATACAAATACTTGTATTACAAGTATTTTTTACAAGATTTTCTTGATTTTTTACAAGTATTCTAGAATTTTCTAGGCTCACAGAAAAGATTTCAACCCTGGCTGATCACTATAATAAACTACAATAATCTTAAGCAATACAGGGTTCTAAGCCTTAGTAGCTCTGAGGTAAAGTCCAGAACTATGCTTTCCAAAACGTTTCATAGAGCACCTGCTTGGCTCAGTCAGTTAAGTGTCTGACTCTTGATTTCAACTCAGGTAATTATGTCAGGGTTGTGAGATCGAGCCTCATGTCAGGCTCCACGCTCAGTGGGTAGTATGCTTGAGATTCTCTCTCTCTGTCCCCACCCCCCACTCTTGATCTCTCACTCAAATAAATAAATATTTTTTTTAAAAATAGAGCTACCCTATGATCCTGCAATTGCACTACTGACTATTTATCCCAAAGATACAGATGTAGTGAAAAGAAGGGCCATATGTACCCCAATGTTCATAGCAACAATGGCTACAATTGCCAAACTGTGGAAAGAGCCAAGATGCCCTTCAACAGACAAATGGATAAAGAAGATATGGTCCATATATACAATGGAATATTACTCAGCCATCAGAAAGGATGAATACCAAACTTTTGTATCAACATGGACGGGACTGGAGGAGATTATGCTGACTGAAATAAGTCAAGCAGAGAAAGTCAATTATCATATGGTTTCACTTACTTGTGGAACATAAGGAATGATATGGAGGACATTAGGAGAAAGAAAGGAAGAGTGAATAGGGGGAAATCAGATGGAAAGATAAACCATAAGAGACTGTGGACTATGAGAAACAAACTGAGGGTTTTGGAGAGGAGTGGGGTAGCGAGATGGGTGAGCCTGGTGGTGGGTATTAAGGACGGCACATATTGCATGCAGCACTGGGTGTGGTACATAAACAATGAATTTTGGAACACTGAAAAAATTAAATTAAATTTTTAAAAAAGACTTCATAGAAGAGAATTCCATTTATGACAATGACAGAATAGCCTACAACCCTTTCAATAAAAATTTATTTTTATTGATGTACCCCTTTCAATAAAAATTAAAATCTCTGGACAATTTTTATTATTTTTAATAGCACAACTTTTTGAACACTCTGGGGAGTCATCATAAGCAGAAGGAAACTGGCAGTCTAACTTGGAAAAAGGCAAAAAATTTGGTGCAATTTGCAATTATGTTATTTTTTGGCCTGAAGGTACTCTCCAGTGGGCCTGCTTAGGAAAGTTGAAAAGCAATCTGTAAACTGTAATCTTACTGACTTGAGGAGCCAGATGGTGATGTTTATAGTGTCAGAAGTGGCTAGAAAGTGAAAGGAAAAATTCCAGAAAGAAAATGTTACTGAGGAGGAGATACGAAATTTGCATATGGACTCTGCCCACATTCTTATATAAGTTATATATATATTTTGAGGGGGTTCTAGTGTACTCAGCAGAAAGCAATGGTTGGAAGACTAAAACAATAGAGCAGAGATTTTTAGCTTCTGACTACCATAGGAGGAACAGAGTTCAGAATTTTAATTCAGCCAAGGGATCTGCACGACATTCTTCACAGGAAGATAACAGAATACAGATCTGAACTGAATTACCCATAATATCCAAGATATAACTTCCCTACAAAGAACTCTCTGGGTCTAAATTAACTTATTGATAATTATATTAGATGTTAAAAAAAGAACTACTAAAATCAATCTTACCCAAACTATTTTCAAAAATAAGGAATGAAGAAATATTCTCTGGTTGCTTTATGAGGTCAGCACAATCTAAAAATGAAAACAAGGCAAAGATAACATAAAATAAGACATTTTTAGACTTCTATCCCTGATTAACATAGATGAAAATATTAATAACAAAAGCTCTCATTGCAAGAGAGTCAGAGAATTGCAGAAGATCTGCCCTAATCTCTTTATAAACATACTAAGGACAAACCTCCTGGCAGACACATTATGTTATTTGGTTGTGGAAGAGTTCTTGCCTATGGAATATTTTTTACAGGATGTACCTGGTGTAGGATTGCTTCTGGTATATGCTGGGGGAAAAAATCAGATATCTGTATTGGTAGAATATTTTGAAATAAAATAATTTGAATTTTTCCTAGATATTTTAAATTATCATCCAGGTTTAGAAAACACTGTATTCTTAAACAATTAATCCATGTCATGTCCAGATGGCCCAGAAGGGCAGCAGAAGTATTTCAGTTACTCTTAGGCAATGACGACAGAGTCTAACCATCAAATTAGAAAACCGTTGTTTATGTCAAAGCCTTCTTCATACCAGCTGTTAACATTCTCTATACTTTCTAAGCAGAAAGTCCCCACTAACAGGAAATTTATTTTCTCCTTAGATTCCTCCCAACTGCTAATTCAGC
This sequence comes from Mellivora capensis, assembly GCA_004024625.1. NCBI lineage: Eukaryota > Metazoa > Chordata > Mammalia > Carnivora > Mustelidae > Mellivora > Mellivora capensis. The sequence continues at coordinate 35,453 of PISX010017219.1, read as the reverse complement.
CATTTTTCACTTACTGATGAATGTACTAAACGTCTGGTATTTTTATTATTTTATAATGTTTAAGTTGTCTCTAACAAAATTGAACACAATTCCTTATAAAATATAAAATTAGTTCCATCCAGGTTGCCACAAAAGTTGGGTATTAGGTTAGTGTTGAATATTTAGTCAATACTCCATTAATTATCTCATAATATTCCTACAATCTTACTCAGTGCTCTCATGACAAGTCATTTTATTGAAAACAAAGGAACATTGAAAATTAATTTTTATTCTCTTACTTTAAGAAAAAGTAAATTGCAGCACCAGGAGTTATCACAATAAAGTTAATATTTTTAAACTTTCATTATTTGTCAGTCCTTATGGCAAGGGCTTCCATACATAGTCTCAGTTAATCTGCAAAACCACAGTATAACTATACCTTTTATTATCTCTCTTCTCAGCAAGGCAGAAATGATACAGTCTTCGGTGAGCCCAACATACCCTGATATCTGTTTGTGAACCATTAGTTTAGAAATAATGCTTCAAATGTGCATGTGATTAATACTTCTCAGATAAAAATAGAGATCCATCTTCTTTTGTAAACACCACATGTGACTTACATAGACATCAGAGATATAGAAACATCCATTTAAATTGTATATCAAAGAAGTAAATCTAAAAGAATTTGAACAGTTCCACATCCATCTGATAGAGCCAATTATTTTGGATCACATAGTCATTTTCATTAATTACATTATGATGGGTTATACTTTGCTATTGAGAGGTAACATGATACTGAATGTGAAAGCAAAATCAGTCTACTTGGGAGGTCATTGAGATAAATAGTGTTAATTACCTTGGACAAATTGATCCTGTAGCACATTGGTCACTCATATTTACAAGTCAATCAAAACAAAAGCAGAATTAATAGCCTGATCAAGGAAGTGCTAGTATGACTCAGATACCACATGGAAAGAATGCTCTGAGAAGAATTATTCTATTGAAAAAGAATTTTAAAGAAATCCACCAAACTACCAAGCCTCAGTGATTTCAGCAGGGATGAAATAGATGGAAGGAGTCAGGAAACAAAATCCTATTTGATATAGGAGTTGCTGTTTATAAACCACTTCCAAAATCTCAAGATACTAATTGAGGAATGATGGCTCTGATTCAACTAGCAGCCCCTAATAATAAAATTTCTCAATATCTAGAATCTAGTCACATGGAAAGGCAAAAAAAAAAAAAAAAAAAAAAGACTCTCATTTCACTAGCTCTATAGATTGATGTTAATCTTTCATTTCCTTGGGAAGCTTTCAAAATTATCTATGAAAACAACATATCAAGATAAAATAAAGATGTGTAGATACATAAAGGACTTTTGTAAACTGAGTCAACATTACTCAAGCACATGGATTGGTGAATTAATGTCAGTAGAGAAATCTAGCCTACTGCCTGTTTTTATACATAAAGTTTTATTGGAACACAGCCACACTCATTCTTTATGTATTGTCTATGGATGTCTATGGATCCAAACAAAACTGGGTCATTGTAGCAGAGACCATGGGGACTGCAAATCCACAATTTCTTGTTATGTGGTAACTTACAAAAAAGTTTGCTGACTCTTGTATCCCTCAGAGTGACATGTCAACATTTCAAAACTGCATAATGTCAGAGAGAAGACTTCTCCACAGTTCTTATCTTATTATGTAATGATCTCCTCTCTAAAAGATCTCTTGACCTGCCCATTACTTATTTTTTTCTCATGGTGAAAGAATAAGTTACTTGGTTGGTAAGTCATGTTCATTGACCTATGTTGCTACACTGGATGGAGCTAATCCACTAAGAGGCTATAAATATTGGGTTTTCAGTCTTTCTCTTTTCTTTAAATTTTTTGCAGATCCTCATTTTCCTGATGGACTGTGCTACAAAATTGACTGGGGGATTGGGAAGTATATTAAACAAGTATGTTTCTCATTCCCAAGATAAATTCTTAACCAACTTTCAGTCATAAAGGTAATATGCTGGATTTCCATGTTATCATTTATTGATTTCAGAACTGTGATTGGGAAAAGGTGTGTTATTTATTTGGCATTTATGATTCTAAGAGCTCCAATGTATTGGTGTCACGTTCAAATTGTTTACATCCTTCTGGAGAGACAGAGAAGTTAACACATAGACTCCGATCTCAGAAATATATAATACCAAAAATACATACTATGGAACCAAAAAGAACATGGGAAGACATCCCTTTGAAGCCAATATGCATTACTAAATAAATAGGAGACTATTTATTAGGCATGTGGAAGTTTAAAAAATATAAGTAATAAGCTTGATTCAGTTGATGTTATTTATAATTTAGCCATATTTACAGAAGGTAAGCCATTAGTTTAATGACTCTACCATTATATAAAAGATACAGCACTATATTATAATCTGTGCCATGTTGGTAAAATAAGCACTAGTGGAACACTAGCAGTGATCATTTTGGCTCATTATATATATATATAATGAGCCTATATATATATATATATATATATATATATATATATTTAATTTAAGGAAACTATCTGGACTTCATTGCCATTAAAAAGTATAATATATAAAAGTATAAATATATAAAAGTATAAAGTATAAAAGAAGTTAAGATCCAGGAGCTCCTGGGTGGCTCAGTGGGTTAAAGCCTCTGCCTTCAGCTCAGGTCACAGTCCCCGGGGCCTGGGATGGAGCCCCACATCAGTATCTCTGCTCAGCGGGGAGCCTGCTTCCTCCTCTCTCTCTCTCCCTGCCTCTCCACCTACTTGAGATCTCTGTCAAATAAATAAAATCTTTAGAAAAAAAAAAAGAAAGAAATATATATTTTTTCTAGTAATGAAGAAAACAATTCTTAACAAATCCCTCTGGAATACGGAAATTTTTCTGTTTATTAGACCAATAAGAAAAATCTCAATAAATTCCACACAAAAAAAATTACATTAGACCACTTCCTCTCACAACAAAGCATTATAACTAAAAGTCAACATGAAAAGATAATCTTTCTGCCCTTGCTCTAACTCAATCTCCTTGAAAATACCTCAAAACCCCTGGGAAAAGAAATAACAGAGTTGAAATTGCAAGTTATCGAGAAAAGCGAAGAGAACTACAAACTCTAAAGAAATATCATAATAGAACACTCCAAGAAAAATTTTGCTAGAATCAAATCAGTTCATTAAAAGTTAGAAGTAATTTAAAGTATGAAATAATTGAATAAAACAAACAAGCATAAAGAAAGTAAAACAAAGGATATGATAATAAAATAGGAAATTAATAAAAAAAAATTTTAAAGCCTTCAAACTCTTAAATTCTTGTTATTAAAGGAAAAGCTGATACTTTTCAAATGTCAGACTAGGCCAAATTTGAAAAACCATTCAAGAAAAAAAATTAGGAAGGATAAATTAAGTTGCTTTATGACTTAGAAAGTGGAAAAAATTTCTATATGAAACATTATCTTATAACATCAATATATACAGAGAGCAAGAAGGAAACTGGTTGGATTTAATATTTAATGTATATAATGATTTTTGTCTCTTTTTTTTGGAAACCCCCAAACTGACAGGGTCATTGTGCTCTCGGCACTGCTGATGATTAGTTGCAGCTCCTTACTTTTTCTTCTACTTTGGGATGACAGACACAAGGGCAAAATTCCAATACTGTGCAATCAGATTTGTTTTCCTTGAAAATTGATTCTTAAAGCTGATAGATACAAAGAAGGTGTTTAGCACTGACTTGCTTTCAGAGAAGCCTACAAAAAGTCTCCGGGAGCTCCTGTGGTTAAGGTCTTGGGGCTCTATCTAAAAGTATGTTTGTTCACTTCTTTTAAGTTTTCAGTCATCCAATAACCTTCCAATAAAATCCTTTTTTTCCTTTTTCACTCAAGTGAGCCAAGGTAACTTGTTGCTAGCAAACAAAAGAAGCTGCTGCCAGAGATCTGTGAGATGAGAAATATCAGATTTCAGGGTCACGTTGTTGCTTCTGATATTTCTAAACAACTCAAAATAATAGAATGACTATTTCAACTCTCAGAAGTTTACCTCAAGTAAAGAATAAAATGTAAGGCTTTCATGTGCTTCTCCTGAAGGAATTACTTACTGGTTATAGTCATGGGGCTGAGACTGGCAAAAAACCATTTCAGAAAATAAAACTTCAACAAAATACCCCCTCAGCTAAATTCACAAACATTTTACTTCTCTCTGATGAATGTTAGAACATTATTCTGGAAAGGATGGAAAAATTGAATGATGCTATGTCAGAGGATGTATAAGTTTAGTAATTTTCTCAACCCCTTTTCTATACTAATGTATTCTGAAATTCACTGCAACCCCTTCTATACTGGAAAACATAAACAATTTGCTCCATTCTTCAATCTTTTTCTCACTGCACCTTAATTATAATTTAATTCAATATGGCACTCAGGATGAAGTGAAATATCCAGAAGGAAGAAAAAGGTCACATTAAAAAAAAACTAATAAGACTTTCCTAATTTACATGTTTTTAAAAAATAGGAAATTTTACAAGTGCAATTTTCTAGGTCCTTAATCAAAGAAGATGCAATTTTTTTTAAAAGATTTTATTTATTTATCTGACAGAGAGAGATCACAAGTAGGCAGAGGCAGGCAGAGAGAGAGGGGAAAGCAGGCACCCTGCTGAGCAGAAAGCCCAACGTGGGGCTCAATCCCAGGACCCTGAGATCACAACCTTGGCAGAAGGCAGAGGCTTAACCCACTGAGCCACCCAGGCACCCCAGAAGATGCAATTTTAAAAATTATTTCATTTCTATAGTTATACATGTTTACCCATGTGTATATTTTCATGCACACACACATACTCATGCACTAATAGATTCTGCAATTAATATGATAGTTTAGAAATCTAGCTATAGTTTTTTCCATTGGCTGAGTTGGGTAATATAAATCATGATTTTTTTAAATGATACCTATTTATTATTTCATGGTTCTGAAGATTAGAAGTCTGGTGCATTTGACTTCTCTGCCCATAAGTTTAAAATCAAAAAGTTGACTGACCTTTCAAAGGATGAATGGATAAAGAAGATATGGTCCATATATACAATGCAGTATTATGCCTCCATCAGAAAGGATGAATACCCAACTTTTATATCAACATGGACATGGATGGGACTAGATGAGATTATACTGAATGAAATAAGTCAAGCAGAGAGAGTCAAGTATCATATGGTTTCACTCACTTGTGGAGCATAAGGAATAACACGGAGGACATTGGGAGATGGAGAGGAGAAGTGATTTGGGGGAAATTGGAGAGGGAGACAAACTATGAGATACTGTGGACTCTGAGAAACAAACTGAGGGTTTCGGAGGGGAGGGGGTAGGGGGTAGGATGAGCCTGGTGGTGGGTATTAAGGAGGGCACATATTGCATGGACCACCGGGTATGGTGCATAAATAATGAATGCTGGAACAATGAAAAGAAATGAAATAAAATAAAATGAAAAAAAAAAAGCTGACTGGCTTGGAATGATATTTGGAGACTCTAATGGAGAATCCAATTCCAAGCATCTTCAGACTACTTGCATTTCTTGTCACTTGCCTCCCTTCATCTTCAAACCAGCCATGGGACATTGAGTTTTTCCCACATTTTGAATCTCTCTTCGGTTTATCACTCTGCCTCATCTCTTCTCCCTCTAACTGGAAAAAAATTCTTTGCTTCCAGAGGTCAGGTGGTTAGATTGGACTCATCTGAATAGGCCAGGCTTCTCTCTCCCTATTTTAAGTCTTTATCCCTAGTTATAACTGGAAAGTCACTTTTGCCTTTTGTATTAAAATATACTTACATGTTACAGGAATAGGGTGTGTACACCTTTGTAGGTCATTCTGTTTACTATAGTATTTTATGGGAAGGTTGAGAAAAGCAGTGATAAAAATTACTAGCCAACCAATCTCAGGTTTGTATGCAATATTAGATGTTTATATTATAACTTGTATTTGATACCATATAATGCTACTAATGTTGATCCACCATTAAAAAGTATTAATTATGTTACAAGTATGAAATGTGTTAGAATGTTAGAATGTGTTAGAATGTATAGTTTAAAAAAAATAAGAGAATCAGCAAGACTTCAAGTTGTTTCAAACAATGCAAACTAGCAAAATAAAATTATATACAGGAGTCAGCAAAGAACACGTTTTTAAAATAAATCTGTCATTCTTATGGCTATAAGAGCAATTTACTTTGAACTGCTTTTTAAAATTAGTTGAGGAAAATCAGGAAAACAAAAATTTTAAGATGATACATTGAAGTTTGAACTAAAATATTTAAATAATTTTTAAAAGAATGAAGTTAGTATTTCAATAATAATAGAATCGCCATTACAGGACCAAAACAATCTGATCTTGAAAAATACTAAGCACACTCCTAGATGATCCTTTGAGAAATTTTAAAAATAGAGGAAGTGGAAATATTAGAAAATGCTGGGATGCCTGGGAGGCTCAGTCAGCTAAGCATCTCACTCTTGATCTGGGCTTAGGTCTTGATCTCAAAGTCATGAGTTCAAGCCTGGCATTGGGCTCCATTCTGGAAATGAAGCCTATTTAATAAAAAAAGAAAGAAAGAAATATTAGAAAATATTATTTTTAATTTGTTTTATATGTATAGCATATATGTGTGTATACACACACATGCAATGGAATATTATTCAGCCATAAAAAATGAAATCTTGCCATTTGTAACAACATGGATGGGCCTTATAGGTATTATGCTCAATAAAATAAATCAGAGAAGGAAGGGCAAATACCATATGATCTCTTTTATATGTGGAAACAAAAAAACAAAAAAACCAAGCTCATAGCTATAGAGAACAGATGATTGACAGTTACCAGAGGTGAAGCGTAGAATATGAGAAAGTCACTAGGTCTCAGTGAGCACATGTCCTAAGCTAGAACCATTGTCATTAACCTTCTGGGAAAAGGAGGGCAAAAGTGACCCCAATATCAGCCATCAGACTAATGAGTGAAGAGAACTAACCACATAGAGAAGAATACATTACTTTCTTAAAAACTGGCTATGATATTAACACATCAGTCCTGAACACAGTTTGAGATGTAAGAAATAAGGGGGAAAATGGTCTGTGGAGAACAAAAATAGATGCTATAGAGTCCATGTATTTTATTAATTTAAATAGAAAATCCCTTTGTCCTTTACTCTAATTAATAGGTAACGTGAATCTTATCCAAAGTCTAACACATGTTCTGTTGGCCTTGGAAGGTTATAAATAATATAATACAGAGGGATGGCTTGCAAGCCTGTAGAGATAGGGATATATATATATTTTTTCTTTTTCCTATGTAGTCTTTTCACTTGGCCCAATCTGTATACTTCAGGTTCACAGGCTCTGAAAATTCTTTCTCTTTCTCTAGACAAATAGATAGATAGATAGATAGATGTACAAAAATAGATATGGAATACATATATATTATATTTATGAAATAAATTAATGAAGGGAGTATAAGAATCTTTGAAACTTGTTTTGTACTAGTAATGGTGATGGTAGAGCATATAATCCAATGGGGATTTCTCTTCTTAATTGTAATTAAGTTCACTTTTTTTCAGAAGTGAAATGTGTGTGATTATCACAATAGTCCTCAGCCTATGCTCAATAGCCAGGGCTTAGAGAATGGTATGGCAAACAGAAAACTGACAATCAATGGATTCCTACGAGTTAAAATGAAAGACAACTAAACTTCTTGATTTATAAAACCAAAACAATTCAAGATTGATAAATAAGTCTGTTTTTACTTGAATCACAAACATTTAAAAAAAAACAAAACCTCTCAAAAAATCACATAATTAACTTCATTTATCAGTGCTATAGTTTACCTACTGTCTACCTTCATTATAGGGGACACTGGGTCCTTTACATTGTTCACATTTCCCACAGAGACGTAAGCTAAGGAGAGAGAAATAAAGATTTTGAGAAAATGATCTTAACTCCAAGCTAACTATAATTGCCAGAAAACTAAAATATTATTGTGAGGTGCAAATTAGAGTAAGAATTTTTGGGAGTAAGAACTTTGGACCCTTGACCCTATTCTCTGATCATTTTTCCAGTTCCTGAAAACATAACAAAAATGAATATTCTAATATTGATTCCTTAGTCTAGAAATAATATTATGGTGTGAAGAAACAAGTGGAAGTCAATGGAGTAGCCCATCCCAGCCAAATCATCATTATTGTCATCATTGTCCTCATCATTCTTGGGGAAATATAAATGACTGATCATCAAAGGCTTGAAAATCACAGGTTTAATAGCAGTCTCTTTTAGTCCAATTCAGTTCTTCAGATTAATTAGTAAAGAAAAGTTTTATATTCCTAGTGAATAATATAAGACTCAAATAGGACTGCTGTTAACAAATATAACTAAATATGGTGTGATAGACAAAATAATTCCTCTCCTCCTCTAAACTGTTCATGCCCTAATGCCCAGAATATTACATTACATGGCAGATGGAATTTTACAGATGTAATTAAGTTTAATGACCTTGATATGGGGAGATTATCCTGGATTATCCAGGTGTTCCCAGGTTCCCTAACCACATCAATCTATATAAAGGGAGAATTTTCCTAGCTTTGGTAGGAGAAAAGAGCTGTGAAGATGGAAACAGGGTCAGAGAGACACTCTATTGCTGGCTTTATAAATGTGGACCTCATATGGACCATGAAGTAAGGAATGTAGATAGTCTCTAGAAAGTGGAAAAGGCAAGGAAGTAAATTCTCCTCTAAAGCCTCCAAAAAGACACATTCCTGCTGATACCTTGTTTGAGTCCAGTGAGACCTATTTTGGATATCTGATGTACAGAATTATAAGATAATTTTTTTTTATTTAAGTCACTAATTTTGTTGTAATTTGTTATAGCAGAAAATAGAAAATTCTTATTGGCCTCTGATAGTTGGACTGAGCTGTTGATGAAGATAACACATTCCATATGGTAAACAACAGGTACCAGATCCATTTGCCTTTTTTTGAAAAATGGAAGAGCAGATTTTACTCTACTGCCTCAGTGACACATCAGTTCCTGCACTTAATGCCACAATATGGTCCACGGAGTCCAGGACCCCTCACCATCCCACAGAACACCACCCTAGTCCACCATCCTTATACTCTCATGTCCTAGGACTTGAAAAGTAATAAGGAGTGAGATCCTGATATTTTCTCAATACGTTGCAAAAAGTTTATATCAGAGTATGAGGAAGACATCCTATTAAAAAAAAAAAGACCCATTATTTCAGTAAGGTTATTGGTGGGAAAAGGACTTAGTGACATGCCATGCACTGGCTGTGGGAAATAAAGTACATATGTATGTATGGCATACACACTGCTGCTTATTAATCCTCCCTGCACCTAAGAAAGAGTTTCAGTGTTGAGGACTTTGGAGGCATGTTTAAGATATTTCCTTTTAGAAACAATTTTCTTAATAAGTTACATATTCAGTCTTTAAGAACAGTCTAATACAAGGGGCGCCTGGGTGGCTCAGCGGGTTAAAGCCTCTGCCTTCGGCTCAGGTCATGATCCCAGGGTCATGGGATCGAGCCCTGCATCCGGCTCTCTGCTCAGCAGGGAGCCTGCTTTCCTTCCTCTCTCTCTGCCCGCCTCTCTGCCTACTTGTGATCTCTGTCTGTCAAATAAATAAATAAAATCTTAAAAAAAAAAGAACAGTCTAATACAAGAAAGGTCTTGCACCATCCCATGCTTCAGAAATGTCTCAAATATAAAAATTATAAAAGAGAAAACAGAGACTTTTGACCAATTTCATGTGTATTTCAGCACGAATATCTTCCACTATTAAAAATATCTCTGAAATTGTTTTGGGACTTCATTAGAAACTAAATATCTAACTATTTCAAAATTAAAACCATATTACTTGAGGTGATCACCACAAAGTAATGCTAATTAGTTTAACCAGCATTTTCCTACTGTCAGGTAAATCTTATAACATTGAGCCAAAAGCTATAAAAAGGACATGGCTTGTATAAGTTTTGAAGGTATGAATGTTTAATTTGTGCAAGTTTACTCTCTAATATGTATACCCCTGCAAAGTGGTATGTTTCATGGTGAACTTATGTCGATGGCTCAAATCCATGATTAAAGATGATGAAATTGAGAGGTCTTTTTAATTATGGCTGGATACTAAGTCTAAATTTGATTTTCTTTCCCTCACAGTTATGGCTTCTCAGATTGATTGGATGTCATTCTAGGATACAGTACATGTCCTGAATTGATGACCTGTATTTAATACTTTATTTCCCACAGCCAGTGCATGGGCTGACATTCTTAGTCTCAGACAATAGAACTCTGCGGCTGTTTTAAGGATGAAGAGATTATTACAGGTTAACTAACAGGCAGTTTACAAAATCACTTCAAGAGCCGAAGAGCCAGATCCTTCTATGAATGACTTCCAGAAACACACTGATCTCTCAAGCAGAAAGTCAATGGATGCCTGGTGCCACCAGACCCCAGTTATCACTATCACCCTCAACAACAAAATTGATTTTACATGTCCCAAATGTTCCTCATATAATTAATTTCCATATGATGGTATTCTAGAAGAAAGATAGGCTTTGAAATGTAGTTTTATTATTATTTTAATTCTATGTATGAAGAGTAGAATTTATACTATGGTAAGTTATCAAAATATAAGAAGCTAATTTTCAGATTTTGTTTTCTAAATATCATTTTCCATTAAAAGGGAATCGGGGTTCCTTGAAGAAATAGCTTCTTCTAGGGGAAGGCTGGGAATATACAAGAATCAGGAATATCCTATAATGCTAGAAAGTTAAGGAAGTACAAGGAGAGGGGAAGAAGAAGGAGGAAAGGGAACACACAGGGATTACCTGAAAACAATCTCAATGTACAAGAAGAAAATATTAGAGCAACAATTTAAATGATGTAGTATTGGATTATAATTAAAATTATGAAATAAATGCACATGAATCCAACATGGCACTGATTGAATAACTAGAGAAAAAAGAAAATATTTCATAGAGAAAAATTCTAAATACTATATGTAGTCACTTCCCCCTTCCTAGGAGGTGGAGCATAATTCTCCTCTTCTTGATTACGGGTTGAACCTAATGACTTACTTTCAAATGATATAGTATGTGAAGGGGTAAATAGTGAAGTTGAAGAAAGCTGGCAAACACTACTTTAATCAACTGATCGAGGTTAGCATCACCAGTAATGAGTCAGATTAATGTCATGAGGTTTCATGAGAAAAACAGACAGACCCAACTGAGAGATATTCTAAATACCTGACCAATATTTTTCAAAGCTATCAAAACCAGGAGAAATAACTAAAGACTGAGAAACTGTAACAGAACAGAAAAAACTTGGAAACATAATGACTAAATGTAATATGATATTGTGGGTTGATTTATGGAACAGTAAAAGGACCTTAATGGCAATCTTTGTAAAGTTATAGTTTAGTTGATAGTAATGCTAATGGTAATGGTCCAGTTCAGACAAATATTCCATGATTATGTAATACATGAATATTGGGAGAATCTGTAAATTATAAGGACCTCTGTACCACTTTCAACTTTTCTTTAAAACTAAGAGAATTTCAAAACAAATCATTTATTTAAAAACATAGAGAAGGTCTTCCAAAGATTTTATGCTGCCATAGCATTTCTTTAATATGAACAATATAAAGAATAAAGAACATAGTTTGAAAGGGAAAGTCTCAGACACCAAAAGAAACAGATCAATGGTGAGATATATTAATGTTCAAACAGTAGAGAGAAGATCTACAGATTCTGCTGTTGATTCTGGACCTTACTGTACTCCAAGTCAAATGTTTATTTTTAGATTACATGAGGGCAAGCCTACCATATGTCCTTTGTATATTTCTGATATCAAATTTCATTATTAGCCCTTGTAAAGACTAAAAACCAAAAAATTTGCAGTTAAATAAGCTGTATATATCCACCAACCAAAGGCTAACAGAATTGTACAAAATTAAGAGAGTTAGGTTTAGTACATGCTAAAACCAGAAAAATCCCACAGTAGGGGTGTTCTGGGACATCTCAAAAAAGTAGCCTTATAGAAGGGGTACTAATAAAGTTTGGAGGACAGAACTTAGTCATGAAATGATCTTGTCAGAGATTATAAGAAATCATAAATTAGGGTGTCTGGGTGGCTCTTGGTCAGTTAAGCATCTGCCTTCGGCTCAGGTCATGATCCCAGGATCCTGGGATCGAGTCCTACTTCTCCCTCTCCCTTTGCCTCCTGCTCCCCCTGCTTGTGCTCTCTGTCTGTGTGTGTTTAATAAATAAATAAAATCTTAAAAAAAAAGAAAGAAATTATAAATTAGAGTTTTGAGAACAGTGGTCTTGTCTTTAGAACACATGATTACATGAAGTTACTATAACATTTTCCTGGAATACATGTATCTAATGGCCTGGAAAGAGTTTAAGAGTTAAGCTTAGTCTGTTAGGAACATCCTGGTTTGGTTTAAAACAGTTCATCTGTTTTATAAGTATAATGTAGTCCATTTAGAAAAGTTTGTGGTTTCCCTTACATGTCTCAATTCCTTCTGACACTCCAGCTGTCAGAAGGGCTATTTTTTACTTTATCAAAGCCAACCAACACAGCAGAAGATTAAGTAATGAAGTAAAATGTAATTTTTAATGCTTTGAAACAAATCTGTTCTGTATGCCAGGTGCTGTTCTATTCAGTCCCAATGTTTTTTTAATCTGTGAAAGTCCTTGTAATTGTATGTTGCCATGATTTAGGACAGAATTAGCCCAGAGCAGTGTGTATAGCAGTAAAAGTCTATTTTGCTAAATTACTTGCCTAGTCCATAGGCATATAAAATTATCTTTTAAAGAATCCTAGAAATTCTTCAAATATTTTTCTTATAATAAGCTGTAACATTTTCAAATATGACTAAATAAATAATGTATAATATATATATCAATCCTTTATTTGCCTTATAATTTAAGTTTTATGTCATCTTCTTATATTTTTTATTAGAGAATTCACATTAGCAACTTTTAGTTATATACTTAGTATATTAAGTCCAGCAGCTTTTATTTAATAAGTTCACGATTCCAAGCTCAAAAAGGGCATGTTTTATGCTTATTCTAGCACAGTGACTGACACTTAATGCTCAGTAAATATTGTTAAATGTATGATTGCATGATGAGTGAGTGGAAATGGTCACATGGAAAGAAATTTAAGGTGTATTCTTACTTGATCAAGCATAGGGACCAGAAGACAGAAGTAATAAATGAATTTACTTAAAGCTTATTTTGTAATGATCTTACCAGTATTGTAATTCTTATTTTTTAAAGGTTTTATTTGTTCATTTGACAGAGAAAGAGAGAGACAGTGAGGGAGGGGAGGGAACACAAACAGGGGGACTGAGAGAGGGAGAAGCAGCCTTCCTGCTGAGCAAGGAGCCCAATGTGGGCCTCGATCCTAGGACCCTAGGATCATGACCTGAGCCAAAGACAGACCCTTAACAACTGAGCCACCCAGGTGCCCAGTATTGTGTTTTTTAAAAATATGCTAGTGAATATTGAAATTATTGTCATCATAGTCCATAACAGTCACCAAAAAAAGAAAATACATTGTTGTATTCAATTAATTTTTCATTCTGCTAAAGAGAAGATTTTAACTAAGACTTAGAACAATTGCTAAAAATGTGTGTGAAAATATCTGAATAACTAATCCCCCTTTCCTATCAATTTCATTGTACCTGTAGAAAAGACTTATTGACTGCTCACAGTAGAAATAATTATTAAGAAGCCAATATTTTCTGTGAAGGAAAATATGAGTTTTTCAATGAACTTTTGATTTCCTGAATTCCAGAGAATAAAAATGTATTATTTTTACTGGTTCATTAGCTTGGTTTACCCATGTAAATTGATTCTCTCAAGAGGAAGTCATAACTGAGGCATATATCCTTTTGTCAATTTTTGAATAATTATCTTATATCTTATAATTAAATAACTATTAGCATACAACCAAATATTTTCCTTAAATTATATTACGGTAAGCAAGTTCCATGCTTACTATTAAGAATTAAATATTTCCAATAGTTATCTCTTTGAAATCACAAAAATCTTGATAATTTTACATTTGCCTTACAGATCATTGTTAACTTCCCCTTGTCAATAGTCTCAGCATGTTTGCAACACCATCCTAGAAACTTAACTTTGTTCCATCTGGAACATAACCTATTTTTCACCCACACATACAAAACTCATTAAGCAAAACTTAAACATTGGAACAGTCTAACTTCCTGATTATTTTCTTAAGCTCACCACCAAATCCACATATATTTAATAGCAGCTGATTTTCTCAGTTCAAATTAATTTAAAAATAAAATTATATTAAAATACTGTATTTTTCAAAATCATTTATGTCTTTGCCCACTAAGAGGAAGCCTGTTGTTCTGACCAGAAAGCCATTGATAAATTTCCAGGGTTACTGAGTTTAAGTCCTTGAGATATTATAATTGCTCTCTTTAATGACTTTCTCCCAGTACACATTAATTTAACTTCTGGAGCTATATTTTCTATGTCCTCATGATACAGTGCATGTTAGTGAGATTTTATTGCCTACACGCTTTTCTAGAAATAAGACCTGAGAGATCACTGGGTCCCTATCACAGAGTGGAGCACATCCTCCAACCCTGGCTAACACAGTGGGACTCAAAGGGGCTCAAGCCCTGCTCTGTTTTTTAACTTTAAACCACAGAATTTTTATTCTCTATACCTTCTCACATCTGCCAATTAGTGGAAAACACTTACATACTTTTTATTAATTAATTAATGTTAATGATTATTTTAGTCTGTATAAAAATGCCGTGTCTATGATGACGCTATCTGCAGGGCCTTATGAAATAAGATGGTTATAATATGACGCAGTGTCTTCTATAGTAACATCATGACTGTATCTTATTTCATAAGCCCCTGCAAATAGCATCATCACAGATGCGGCATTTTTACACAGACTAAAATTATCATTAGCATTAATTTAGCACTACTATGTTAAACACTTCCTTTTCTTTTTCTCTCATACAATTCAGGGTGGAAAGCATTCTCATTATCCCTAGTTATATGCAAAGAAAATGATGTTTAGAGGGGTTAGCTAAATTGCACCAAGTTAAATAGACAATCAAAGGTACAGTCAGGATTTGCATATTAACATTCTAGCTGCAGGAACGCGTGAATTTAAACACGACCAGCTCTTCAAGGTGTTCACTGCTAAAGAGAAAGTGGGACCTGTAATGGTCCCTGCTCTCTGCTCACCAAGCCAGGAGCTGTTGTGCAAACCTGCATCAGCCTGGAGGATAGTAGCCCTGACCATTATGCAAAGGTTAGAAAATACATTCAAGATTGGCCCTCATTGATTCAGTGTCCACCATCTAACTGGTCGGCATCCAATACCCAGGTACTCCTCCTTAGTAGGTTCCTCCTCATATTTAAAATCTGTTATATAAGAACAGAGTTCTTATAACAGTGTTATATAAGTCCTGAGTTCCCAACAGTGTTTCAAGCTTGATCTTTTTAAGTCACTCTACCAACTGTAACAAATCCGCAAATGCACAAGTGAAACAATTTACTGCTGGGAACACAAAACCGGCTCTGTGTCCGCTGACTTAACATTCTGTGGTTTTTCCAGTAGAGTAAACTAGACAAGGAGTTCTTGTTTATTAAAATGTGAAGAAACAACATGCAAATTTTCCCTGTTCCCAAATAGTAGCTATATTTTTAAAAGGTGACTTTACAAGTGATAATCAGAAAATGCAAAAACAAACAAACAAAAAAACCATTTCATTCTTTACTGAACACATTGGTATCAGCAAAACTTTTATTTATTATTTATTTTAGGAAAGATTTTTAAAAATACTTTATTTTTAAATTTTTTTATGCATCAGCCACCCTTTTTAAAAAATTTTTTGTTTTTTAAATTTTTATCAACAAAACTTTTAAAGTATACAGCACTCAAAAGCATGTGATCTAATAATCAATTTGAATTAAAGACAATCTAAATGTTCGAGCAGCAGTTCTATGAAGTGAAGAGTTCCTGACCTCTGAATACTTATTTCACTACCTTTCTTTAGTCAACACTATTTAAAACGGTAGAAAAATTACACCAAGTAACAGTAAGTATGTCTATTTTGAGGCAGATATTTATGAACTTAGACTATGTATTTTAAAGAGATTTACCTGCTTTCCCTAATAATTTTTATAAAAATATAATTGTGTATTTTAATAAAAAGTCAATAAGCAAAATACAGAAAAAGAAAGTAATCCTTGTATAAATCTTCTTTTGTGAGAAAATTTTTATTCTTTTATCTTTATGTACTGTATTATATTAATCAGTACCCATTGTTACAAATCATCATCTAATTATACATATTACATAGTAGACACAAGTGTTTCTGTGTAAACACATTTTTAAAATGTGGAAACACTTTGTCTGGTTTTCAGTTAGCCTTACCAACTGATCATCAGTTCAGAGAATAACTGCCAATAATTAAGCATATATGAGGGAACTGGCCCTATACTAGAGACTTCATACATGTTACCTCCCATGTGTAGCTAGAAATACCTGGAGATGTTTATCAGTGGGGAAAAATACTTTTTCTTTTGTGAACATCCTTCTCTTAATATGGTACCTCTTTCTTTATTAATTTCATGCTTTTATCACTTATTTCTGAAGGTTTTAAAATGTTTGTTTCTGCTGTAGAAAGCTAGTTATCTAGAACAAATAGTCCTTTCTTGTTTTCTTTTCTTCTTTCTTTTCTTTTCTTTTCTTTTCTTTTTGAGATTTCATTTATTTATTTGACAGGCAGAGATCATAATTAGCCAGAAAAGCAGGCAGAGAGAGAGGAAGGGAAGCAGGCTTCCCACTGAGCAGAGAGTCTGATGTGGGGCTCGATCCCAGGGTCCTGGGATCATGACCTGAGCCAAAGGCAGAGGCTTTAACCCATTGAGCCACCCAGGTGCCCCCCTTTCCTGTTTTCTTTAAAATCACTGATAATCGTGTATATTCATAATACTTCTCTGTTTTTCTTTGTGAAGAGACAAGGAGATAGTGGGAAATGTTTTGTTTCAAGGAATAAAATTCAGTTATCAAGAAGAGAAATATCCTGTTATAATTGAAATGCTTAGATTCCCTTGACATAGATGAAATTCGATGGGTAACTCTTTACTTCATTAAACCATTGTAAATACAGCCAGGCTTGAGTGAAGAATTGAAAATGATACATTTTGGGAAAGATTTTAAACAGGCACAACTGAATGTTATAACTTGGGTTTACTCCAAGGTACTGAAATATTTATGTATTGTTTCTTTCTACTGTCAAGTAGCTTGCTCTATGTGAATGCTATTCAGACATGTAATCATTGACGTTAGGTTACTAAGTTACTGTGCAAGTACAGAAAGTTGAATCCTTTTACTTTATTATAAGTTGAGTTTGATGCACTTTGGCTTTCAGATAATACTCTTTCTGTGTTCCACTAAGAATAAGCTTTAACTGAGTCTCCAAGGATCTACATAGATGTTGATGCACAAAAGGAACAGGGAAGTTTGGGATGTCACATACAGAGGATGATTTAGTTGCTGGCACACCAAAAGAGCCTACTGATATTATCCCATTAAAAAATGGACATCGAGAAAGCAAGAGGAGAAAATTAATGTGGGAAGAAGGGTTAAAGAAAAAGGAAAGAAATATAAGGGAGGGAATCCTACATTCACAACATCTTTATTATTTTACTTGGCTTAAGAGATGAATATAGCATAAAATCATAAAATAACAGTTAGAAGCAAGATCATTGCAATTATAATCATGACTATCATGATAAATTACTTATAAGAAAATGCTTGAATTTTAAATGATATGCAATACTATAAGAATATCCAGGTTGCCATTTATTCTGCTCAGGCAAGAGTAGGCATATATTGCCAAAAAAAAAAAAAAAGGTAAATCTCTCCAATTTAACTTATTTTCAGAGTTTATTACATAAACTACTTTTTAAATAAAGTCAAGATTTTTAACTGCTGGTTTTTTCAGGAATAAAAATACATCATGGGACGCCTGGTTGGCTCAGTTGGTTAAGCGACTGCCTTCGGCTCAGGTCATGATCCCAGCATCCTGGGATCGAGTGAGTCCCACATCGGGCTCCTTGCTCAGCAGGGAGCCTGCTTCTCCCTCTGCCTCTGCCTGCCACTCTGTCTGCCTGTGCTCACTCTCTTTCGCGCTCTCTCTCTCTCTGACAAATAAATAAATAAAATCTTAAAAAAAAATACATCATATTTTGATAGATACCTGTTTATTTTGAAGAACATAAAATAAATCATGGATTCTTCTCTTCCTTCTCCTCCTCCTTCTTCTACTTTTTCTTTTTTTAAATAACAAATGTTAGTGACAGGTCCATAGACTAAAGCTGTAAGTCAACAAAAGCTCCATTTGGATTTAGTCATACTGCTTAGTATATAAGGGAAGTGCAAATTTTTTTTAAATTAGTGTACAATTTAACATACTCAAGGACAAGTATATCATTATAAAGGACTATGCATCCAAAAATGAATTAATCAGTCAATTAACAAAAGAACAAAACTGTTTCTATTTGACAACAGTAAATGAATCATTCTATAAAATATCATGTTTATATTTAAATGTTCTAAGTATTATTCCTCCCATGTATAAAGTTACTTTTTATTTTATTCTTAATATTTGTGAATTTTTTCTTCCTAAAGTTTTTTGTGCTCTTTTTATTTAGATCAAGTTTCAATGTGGTTTTCTTTCTTTTTTAATATTGAAGGTTTCATGGTCAACATAACAACATGAAAGCTTTGTCCTAATTATGCAAAATAGTTTCGATCATGTTAACATATGAATTTAAATTTCACACATTTGAGCTTTAAAAACTAACACAGTGGTTTCTGTGTGAGATTAATCATAGAGCCAACATCATAAATATTTTGAAGTAGGCTCTCTCAGTTATGTAACTTTCATTTACAGTTATTTGTCCTAATAAAAACGCAGTATCAATTGTCTCAAACTACATAAAACTACCTTTTCTATGATCATAACATAATGTAAATGTTCTCTATTTCCTGAAAGCTCTTTTTTCCCATCTCACCTCTTCTTTTCCTAAAGCACAAGCCTTTTCATTTGTCCCTGTTGGGATATGTATTATTCCTTCATAGGTATACAGAATATTATAGTAAAAAGATAACACTTCATGAGGTATATAAATAGAACTCTGATTAAATCCTGACTATTCTTTTTAACAGCTGCGTGACCCTGAGCAAAGAACTTGACATCTCTGATCCTTAATTCCTAGATGTGTAAATGGAGATAATAGCACCTGCCCCAAAGGTAAACGATGTAAAGCATCAGACAGAGAGCACTTCAGTGGGGAGCACTTCATAAATATGAGTTCATTACCTCCTCCCTCCCAAGTTATCCTAAGACAAAGCAGGAGCCTTGCCAGTGCAAAAAAAAAAAAAAAAAAAAAAAGGTGTAATGACACTTAGGAAATATACTATTCATTCGTTTCATGTTCATAATTGTGCATATGATAAAGATTTTTTCTTGACAGGCCTTAGAAGTCAAAGTAATAAAATCATACATTTAAATTCCATAAGTATATTTGTTGCCCTAGGGAATTTTGATGTTATTTGACTCCATACATTGGAATGCAACTACAAATTTTAAGTATGATGATTTTTCCATGAAGTCTTTGGAATGTAACCCTTAAGATACAAAATTCCAAAGTCTGCTATTATTTGAGAGAATATTAAAAATAGCAACATTTATACACCTATTTCAAACTATTATTCAATTATCAAACTACACAGACTTTAATAAGTAAGTCAAATCCCTAGGAACACTAACTATTCACCCATGATGTAGTGGATACTATGCCAGATGGTTTGAAAACCTCAAAAATAAGTCAGTGAAATAGACATTTTTAACCTTTGTCAAACTGGACAAATCTGGACTTAGAAGGAGACTTTAATTTAAAAAACTAAATATTACAATAGGAAGACTGCTCTAATTTCACAAATCTGTAACCATCTCAAATTCAAACAGAACAAGGATTTTTTTCTTATATAAAGTAAAACAGGGGCCAGCACATAGAGGCAGAATCTGGTGGGAAAACTGGAAATGACCAGTAGGGTCTAATAGGATAAGTGTCTCCCTGCAATCAGCCAATTCCCAGGAGAAACTGACAAGGTAGGCTTTGTTCTTGACCAGGCTTGGGGCCAAGCAGCATTCTGGGATCTGTGGGTAAAAGAGAAACCTGACTAAAATATGGTAAAGGCAAAGCAGAAGGTAAAGAATGGACAGTAGTGAACATGTGTTGACTTTCTTTTATTTCTTTGACAATTGTTAGGACTGAATTGTATTCTCCCAAAATTTATGTATTGAGGCCCTAACTCTCAATGCGACTGTCTTTTTGTTTGTTTGTTTTTGTTTTTGTTTTTGTTTTAAGGTTTTATTTATTTATTTGACAGAGAGAGACATAGAGAGAGAACACAAGCAGGGGAGTGGGAGAGGGAGAAGCAGGCTCCTTGCTGAGCGGGCAGCCCGATGCAGGGCTTAATCCCAGGATCCTGGGATCATGACCTAAGTGGAAGGCAAATGCCTAAGGACTGAGCCACCCCGGTGCCTCAATGTGACAGTTTTTTGAGATAGAGCTATAAGGAGGTAACTAAGGTTGAATGAAATCATAGGGTGGGGCCCTAATGTGATCAGATTGCTGTCCTTATGAAGGAGCAGACCTCTCTTCCATGTGTCACAGAGGAAAGACTCCCCAAGGACACAGCAGGAATGCAATCATCTGCAAACCAGAAAGAGAGCCCTCGCAAGGACCACATCAGCAGGCTCCTTGATCATGGACTCCCAGACACCGGGAGTCCGTGAGAAACTGTGAGAAAACAAATTTTTGTTGGTAAAGCAACTAAATCTGTAATATTTTGTTATAAAAACCCTAGCAAACTTAAACATATGAAAAACTGAAGCTCCAAGAATTTAGAGAGTTTATTCCATTCCATAATCTAGTATGTAGGGGAATCAAATCTCATTCCCAGAGCTGTCTGATCCTGGTATCAGTGATATAGCACCTTGTCACATTGTCTTTGCAATTAGTGAATTCTGAATTATTTAAATCTTTTTTTTTTTTGGTTTCTTTATCCAGATCCCAAACTATTATGTGGTGACTGCCTTGATATGATATGACAGTAATGCCCACTTCACCATTGTGCTCCCCTGAGAATATTCAGTTAAAAAGGACAACGTTGCCCTCTCCACACTCTTACTCCATTCAATGGAGTTTCCATACTTTAACATATTGGGGATTAAAGTCTTCATCCTTGTTGAAGGGTCAGTGATAAGATGTAAGCAAAGTTGCTTATGCAGAGCAAGTATCTGCTTTCACTTCAACTATGTTTCTTTAGGGTGGTCTTAGGAAAATCACTGGGAAAAACTAAAAACATCCCCTGTTCACACTATGCCTTGGTGCCTCCATGGATTCTCTTTATTTCATTTTTCTTCACATTTTGGCTAAGGGAAAATTATTTTTTAAAAAAATATATTAATTATGTCTATATTATTTTTACTTTCCATCCTTCATTTGTCTCATTGATTAATATGATCTTTCTTCCTTACAGATATAAGATGTTGCTTCATGCAACTTCAAATGAATAATAGGAATATTAAATTAAAGGATTTATGTTGCTGTTTTACTAAGGCATTACTTACATATATTTATTACTATAGATTAAAAACAGTTTTCTCTGAGAATGAGATTAAACATCACACAAGATCATACTGGGACATGCTTTCCTTAGAAAAGTCAGCATTGGGCACCTGGGTGGCTCAGTGGGTTAAGGCCTCTGACTTTGGCTCAGGTCATGATCCCAGGGTCCCGGGATCGAGCCCACATCAGGCTCTCTGCTCAGCGGGGAGCCTGCTTCCTCCTCTCTCTCTCTCTCTCTGCCTGCCTCTCTGCCTGCTTGTGATCTCTCTCTCTGTGTCAAATAAATAAAATCTTTAAAAAAAAAAAAAAGAAAAGAAAAGTCAGCATTTGCATAAGACATGTGGTTTAGGATCATATGTATTTTGCCTTCCAAACACAATGAGCATTTTAATTTGTGGGTTTTCTTAAATGGGAAAATGAGTCATCAGGTAAGAGAAGTTCATTTTGCATAATAGAAACTGTGTATCAAGACAGCACGACTCTTACCAGATGAAAATAAGGCAAAAAATATAAAAATAGGAGCTTCCCATCTAGGATGATACTTTTTAATAGTTTTGAGATTCCTTTGCTAATCCAGTAAAAGCTATTTACCTTTGCCTAAAAAGGGCATAGGTACATAAATATAACAGCATGCATATAATTACAGTAGATTTGTAGACTCTTGAAACCCTGTATCTATGAGAAGTTTTATCATTGTATTTTTTAATCCTTTCACTTAATATCAAATCTCCATGTTAGAAGGGATGTGAGAATTTAAACAAAAATAAGTGTTAGATAATAGTTGTTATACATTATGGTCAGGATAAGAGCAAAATACAACCTCATTTGAAGTTTAATAAAATATTATTTCACTCCAGAAATTAAAAGACCAAAATGGCATTCAGAAAAGTATTTTTCAATTATTAAAAAATAGATAACATTAGAGCCAGTGTGTGTATATATATATCTACCTAGATATATTCTCTCTCTCCTTCCCTCTCTCTCTTTATATATATATATATATATATATATATATATATATATATATATATATATAATCACTGAGAACATCGTTTTTGTAATATTTGGTCATTGACCCCAGTTCCTGATGCAGAGTTCCTAAGTCACTTGGAATTTCAAGGTAGATGTCAGTGCCTTTTGTTCTAATGATATGACTCTTGATGATTCTTGGTGAGTCCCTGGATGGGGGTTAGTTACCAAAAACACCAAGCCATGAATTAAAAAAAAAAAAAGAAGAAGAAGAAGAAGAGGAAGAAGCTTAGAATTTTCGGCTCCAACCCCATTCTCCAGAGAGAGAGGAGGGGCTGAGAATGAAGTTAATGATCAATCATGCCTGTCTGATGAAGCCTCCATTGAACTCCCAACAATACAATGGGGTTTGGATAGGTTCCAGGTTGTTGAACCTATGCAGGTGGTGGGAGAGTGGCAAGAACCTCAGAGGGCATGAACGCTCCATTCCTCTTCTGACATACTTTGTCCTATACATGCCTTCCCTGTGGATTTCATCTGTATCCTTTAACATACTCTTTGATAATAAACTGGTGAACAATAAGTAATTTTTAAATTTTTTCCTGAACTCTGTGAATCACTTTATCAAATTAATTAAAGCCAAGGAGGAGGTGATGGGAACTTCTGATTTATAGCCAATCACTCAGAAGCATGGGTGGCAGCCTGGACTTGTGATTGGCATCTGGAGCTCTGTTAGGGAGTGGGCAGCAGTCTTAACTGAGCCCTTCACCTGTGGAATCTGACAACAGGCAGATAGTGTCGGAATTAAGTTGTAGGACATCCTGCTGGCATTGCAGAATTTTTCCTTGTGGGAAAAGCCCCCACACATCTCAGGGCAGAAATGTTGCAAGAATAGTAGGAGTATGAGGTTGAAGATGAGACATAGAAGGACTAGAGTTTTTCTATACTATATATAATAAACATTACTTAAACCACTTAAACTCTAGTGATTAGAAGACAGGATTTGTTTGTTCAGGGTATCATTTAGAGGTCTCTGTGTGTGTGTGTGTGTGTGTGTGTGTATGTTGAGAAAGAGAAATATGTATGTCATATGTAGGTCAATTAATGATGTAAGAAACTAAAAAAAATCATAGGTGAAATTAGGAATTGACATTGGCTAATAAAATCAGAAAAGATCATTAAGGACTAATATAATCTGGCAAGAGTATCAAACATTGCTTAAATCTATGACCAGAGCATTGCTTTGCCAAATCAAACAATAAATTCTCTCTGCTTACTCATTCGATCAGCAGCTTGGAAACAGCCCAGTCCTTCTTTCTTTTTGATGTTCCCATTTGGCTTCCATGGCACCACTGTCTTGGTTCTTCTAAGTCCCTGAATGCTCTTTTCAGGCCCCTTTGCTCCCAATCTCTAGACACTGACATGTCACTTCTTTAAGTTTTATTACCTCTTCCTTTCCAAGCTGTACTCCTTTCTAAATACGGTCTTCACATTATCCAGCATCAATATCACTTAAGAACTGGTTAGAAATGCAGATTTCTCATGTCCACCAAAAATTTACAGAATCAAATTGTGGAGTGGGGCCCAAAAATCCATGTTTAACAATCTCTCCAGGTAGTTCTTAGATGTGCTTAAACTTTAGAAGCCCTGCTTTGGGTAACAACATCTGTATCTGTGGCTCTAAACCATGTACAGTCTAGTGACTCCAGTATTTAATACCATCGATCCCATCTTCAGCCTCAATGTCTTCAGGCTAAAATATTTAACTGCATACTTAAAGCAATAATTAGGATGACCTACAGGCTCCTCAAAATGAACATGTACAAAATTAATTCTTGAACTCTTTTCTCTCTCCCAAACAGTTCCTCTCATGGTTCTCCTTAGATTTGTCTTCTTCTCTTGCTCAAGCCATTGACTTCTTTTTTTCTCATGTACCACAGCAAGTCTATAAGCCAATTATCCAAGCAATACTTTGAAAATCCATTTTGCCATTCAAATTACTACATTCTCTCCAATCTGTGAAGGACTAAATGTACTGGACAATTAAGGAGATGATATTTATTTAAGGCCAATGCAATAACTAGTATGGTCATTAGTGAGGAAGATCTCAAAGAAATGGGATTGTATAGACATAGTTAACAAGGAAGTCCTTGGTGAGTGTTATGGGAGTCATAGGAAGACAGGTTGGTCCTTTGTGGCTGCCCATTTTCCAGAACACAAACAAATGAGAGGATTTCTTAACTGTTGCTTCCTTTCAGGAACACAATTCTTAGACAAAATTCAACATTTCAAAACCATCATCATCCTTCTAGCAGGATGATGCAATAGCACACACCCTGCCTGACTCAATTCATCCTTACATCCCATCTTGTCTATATTATATACTCAGATGGATGGTTTGAAAACACAAGTAAATCATGCCATTCTTCTCTTTACAATTCTCTCTTTACATTCTTCTCAAATGTGCTTCAAAGTCACATGGAGGAAAACCCAAAATTCTCACCATGGCCTTAAGAGATCACCTGTGGTTGACCTGACCTGACCTGACCTCCTAGAACTTTCCCTTCAGGCACCAAGCTTCACCTTACCAAGTTCTTCAGTTTTTCCTAAGTTCTCCAGATGCTTTACAGTGGAGAATCTTCACTCTTCTTCTTTTCTAGAAAGCTCTTAATCCACTTGGCTCATCGACTCAATTTTCTCAGGTTTTGTCTCACACATTATCTTATTAGGTCTTTCCTAACTACCCTATAAAAGAGCATCACTGTGTTCCCAACCCTCTGAACTATTTTCCTACTGTCTTTTCTGTTTCTTTAATTACTTTCCCCCTCTGACATACATATAATTTTTAAGGTTAGAGCGTCTATTTACTGCCCCTCTTCTCCAGTTTGAACACAAGTTCCACGAAGGTAGGATTTTATTTATTACTTATCTCTAGAACCTTGAATAATCCTTAGCATATAGTAGAGGCTCAGTATTTATTTATTGAGTTAAATGAATACTCCATGCCAGTTCACCAAAAGATACTATCCAGAATGTAGACACTTGGATGCCACATTTCTTAAGGATGATAAGCCGAAGTGTGTGCAGAAAATGAGCGCCAGCATATGAAGATTGTGAAAAACATGTATTTTGAAATATCCTAGAAGGTATTAGGAAACTTCATACTGGAAATAGATTTTGTGGGTGGAGTAGTATAAGCATTCTCAAAATTTAATTAAAAAAAAAAAAGTCCTTGGAAGAGAGATTAGGTATATTCTGTTTACTTTCAAAAGGCAAGATCAGGGCCATGTCTAATTTATGGCCATTGGAATGGCCCTAAACAGAACTGTCTGCTTTCTATAGAGGAAGCATCACATTAGTAGAAAAATTTAAAACTAGACACAGTTATTTTCTGTTATTGTAGGGAGGCTATTGCATAAGGTTGGAGATTGTGCTGGGTGAGCTACAAAATTATTTTCAATTCTGTTCTTATAATCATATTATTCTAAACTGTTGAGGAGCTGGAGTACTAACCCCCTGAGGAAAGAGATTCTTGAAGCTGCCTTGATCTTAGTGGCTTCTACTGTTTATGACTTTTAATCCTGGTATTTTTCACTTGTGACATAATTAACCCCTTTATTCTAATGCTACCACTTATTTTTTATTAACTTTAAGACCCTGAGGATCCTAGAAAAGTAGGAAGGAACATCTTTACTCATGTTCTTGGGAATAGATCATAGAAACTTAAATCATGTCAATGATATATAATAATAATAATTCTACTAATAATATACTTGTAGCACATTTTAATTTTTAATATACCTTCACTTTTCACAAAAACTTATATATAGTAGTGCTAATACTGTATTGCAGAGTGCCAACTTTACATATTAATTGTTCCTGGATTCATTTTTACCTTTTTTCTTTGCATAATGAACTATAATATATACTCTCAGAGGGCCTAAAATTCTCCTGCACTTTCTTTGATGAGAATAGATGAGAAAAACTGCTAATTTGCTTTGAAGTTAATTTTTGTTCCACCCTTAGATTTAAAGCAAACTGCTAAGATATTTTGAAGATTTTCCAAGGTATGCTATGAATATTTTACAAAGTAACAATTGAAAGATTAAAAGTAAACATTCTGGGAGGGAAAAGATCAACAGTTTAATTTCTGGGAAACAGATTACAATCATAATTGACAGTATTAAAGATGTTTTATATAATTATTGATCTTTGCAAATAATTATGGTTTGAAGATTACCTATATTCTACTCCAAGAATTACATCTATACGTTAACGGAATTCCTATAATAGTTTCTTTCTAGTACCTGGGTGGCTCAGTCAGTTAAGGGTCTGACTCTTGATTTCAGCTCAGGTCATGATCTCAGGGTCCTGGGATGGGGCCATGTGAATGGAGTCTATGGTCAGCAGGGAGTCTGCTTGAGATTCTCTCTCTCCATATCCCTCAGATCCTCCCCATCATGCTTTCAATTTCTTTCTCTCTAAAATAATTAATAAATACATCTTTTTTAAAAAGCATAGAACATTTGATGAAACCAAGAAAATCAATTTGGTTGGAGTACAGAATGAGGATTAGAGGCTGGTGTGAGAAATGAGACTGCTGTAGTGAGCAGAGGTAAGAATATGAGTGACATTGGCTGTGAAGTTCAGAGATGAATTTTTTAATCAACAGTGTAATATGATGTCCTTGTTAGAAAGATCACTGTATAAAATAAATTAAAATTGGAAACTTGCATCTGCTGTGAGATAAAGAGTTTGATTTTCTCAACTCTATGAAAGAATAAGTGCAGAGAGCCGGGAGAGGGGTGTGGAGGAGAAGATACTGATGTGGGTTGGGCGGGGGGGAGTCAGCCCTAAAGACAAAGAAAACCTGAGTAGAAATCAAGGGTGAAGATGATGGTGTCCTGTGTAGGGAGGGAAAACTTTTCCCTTCTTCCTATCTAGGTTCTTTGGCTAGACTAATAATCAAATTGACATAAGACAGATTAACAGGAGAAAACATTTAATTTCATATATATAGGAGTCCCATTAAAAATATGAGACTCCAAGGTAGTCAAGCAACTGAAGCTTCTATGTATACCTTCCTAAGCTAAGGAGAAAGGTAGTTGAGGTCTAGGGGTTCAAAGAGGAGAAAATCAATTCATTGGAAGATGAAAAGACTCAATGTTTGGTAAATAAATGCTTGCCATGACATGCAGATAAATCCTTCTTTTATAAAAAGCTATCTCTGGCAATAGTTCTCTTCCTGGTACAGGCCCCCTATCTAAACTCTTTTAGGCAGTTCAGGGGAAGGTAAAAAGCTTTCCCTGTGTCTGCCAGATTTTAATTTCTTTCAACTGAGAACAATCCACTTGCCAAAGTGGCACATCTGAAATAGCATATTCTGCTCCTCTTCACTTAAATCAAGGAATTAAAAGAGGTAGTAGAGGGGTGCCTGAATGGCCCAGTCAGTTGAGTGTCTGCCTTTGGCTAGGGTCCTGTGATCAAGCCCTGCATTGGGCTCCCTGCTCCATGGGGACTCTGCTTCTCCCTCTCCCTCTACCTGCTACTCCTCTTGCTTGTGCTCTCTTGCTCTCTCTTTCTGTCAAATAAATAAATAGAATCTGTAAATTAATTAATTAATTAAAAAATTAGAAGATAGTGGAGATAATGGAATAATTTAGAATAGCACAATTCAATAGAAATATGATGCGAGTTATTTAGGGAATTTTACATTTTCTTATAGCTATGTTAAAAAAGGGAAAAGAAACAGGTGAAATTAATTTTAATAATGTTAACATATTTAACATAAAATATAATCATTTCATAAGTAATCAATATAAAACAATTCCTAAGGATATATTTTACATACATTTTTGTTACTAAGTATTCCAAACTCATATCTCAATCCAGACACTTTAATTTTTATCAGAAATACTTTATCAATACTTAGATGTCATAAAATTACAGCTGAAAAGTGTGTTCACATTACCTACTTCCTCAAAATGCAATTAAAATTTTTCTGATATTATAATATTGTGATTTCTAAAAAGAAATATGTATTTGGTCTTCATCCCCATTTTTGGCTCAGAACTCCTAAAATCCTTGGAATTTCCTGTGGTGCGAGCTATAAAGGTGTCTCTTTTTATATTAATGAGGTAATTTTGGAAGGAATGAAAGGATGGGGCTTGGTTCCCATGAGAGTTAATCATGTGTTTAAAGATTTGTAACTCTTAGTCCCACCACCCTGATTTCCAGAGAAGGGAGGGGGTAGCAGTTGCCTTGATTGCCAATGGCCAGTGACTTAATAAAAGATGCCTATGTAATAAAGTGTCCATAAATCTCAAAATGACAGTATTTGGAAAACTCCCAGGTTGCTAAATTCACAGACGTTTGGGGACAGTGGCAGGTTACAACAACATGAAACCTCCATGACATTTCCTCATACCTTGTTCCATGCATCTCTTCATCTGGCTGCTCCTGAGTTATATCTCTTCATATTAACCTTATCCTACAAAATATTAAATTGATAATCCAGTAAGCAAATGACTTTCTTAGTTCTGTTAGCTGCTCTAGCAAAATAATTGAAACCCAGGAGGAGCTCATGGGAATCTCCATCTCCCAATAGATTAGAAGCACAGGTGACAACCTGGACTTGTGACTGGGCTTTGAAGTGTGTGTGTGTGTGTGTGTGTGTGTGTGTGTGTGTGTAGTGGAGGGAAGCCTTGCAGGACTGAGCCTTAACTTGTGGGATCTGATGTTATCTCCAGGTAGACAGTGTCAGAATTGAATTGAATTGTAGGACACCCAGCTGCTATCATAGAACTGTTGATGGCATTGAGTGACCAGAACCATTAAGTGTTGATTTAAACATTTAAATTTAAACTGAGGAAACATTTTAAAAAATTAAAATTCAATTCCTCAGTTTACCCTGATCACATTTTAGTTGCTCAATAACTATAAGTAGCTATTGGCTACCATCTGGTAATAGTGAAGATTTTGAAGATACATAGAAGGGAAAAGAGAACACTTGGTATGAGATTAGATGTGGTGGAAAAAGAAATGGTGTTGAGGACGGGTGTTCCGACTTGCGCACTTTAGTGAGATATTCAGTGAGATAGGGAGTGTAGCAGAAGGGACATTTGGGTGAGGTTAAGGGAGACCAGAATGCTTAAAATCAGATATTGAACATAATTTTGAAACAGAAGTTTTTCAGTGATAAAAGCTTTTAATTTCAACTCAAATTGAGGTACAGTGCATCCAAAATCTGTAGCACATCTCTGAAAGCTTGCAATCCATAAACTATTGTTTAAGGTATAAGGTAATATAGTTGCCACTGCTTTGCTCCATTCTAACAACTTCCTTGCATTACTATATTTAAATATGAAATTAGTGATTTTTCCTTTTGTTGGTTTCTCATCTGCCTAGACATTAGTCCTCTCTATTACTCATTCTAGAATATTTTCTCCCAGTTGTTTTCTCCCAGTTGTGTATAGTATTTTTGTAAAGTTGCATTTTCATCACAGCTTATCAAGGGTGCTTACTATGAACATGACTTATGGCTGTCAATGTTGACCTTTGTCACTTTGCTTAGGCAGTGTTTGTCAGGTTTCTTCTCTATAAAGTTATTTTTTTGTGTACTTTCCATATTGTGATCTTTGAAAGGAAGTCACTAGGCACAAGCCACAGTCCAATAGTGGGGGTTAGGTCTACCTCCTTACAGTATCTACATAAATTATGTGCCATTCTTCACATTTGTTTATTTCTTTACTCAGTCATTTAATTATTAGTAGTAGGTCTCATGGATATTTATTTCATCCTTTGACTTATAATCCTATACCACTTTATTTTTTGCTCAAATTTGTCCACTCAGAGCTCTTTTACTTGATTCCTGTGTCCCTTTGATAAACCTGCTCATTTTGTGTGTGTGTGCGTGTGTATGTGCATGTGTTTAGCACTTCCTTACTTTGTGTTGCAACAAGGTGGCCTAGGCTCATCTTGTTTCTTTCCCAAGACCTAGAATCAGCCATTATTCCAAGAAGCCCTAGTTCCTGATATTGGAGAATGGTGTTAAAAAGACAAACCTGGATTGTAAGTGTGGTTGGTACTACTGTTAGGGTGTTATGCCTCTAGCTCCTCTCAGCTGACAGAGAATATATGGGTATACTAACCAGTTTATATACACACATTTGTAAATATTCTGTAAGAAGTAAAAATTGGTATATGTGTTAAGCTAAATGTAAGTTCAAACTCATGTCCAACTTTAACCCATTACCTCTTGGGTCATTCTAGCCTGCTCCCTTTGCTTATCCTCCTCTCCAGTAGTAATGAATCTGCTCCTGCCATCTGCCATTCATTTAGTTTTTTTTCAATTCCAGTATACTTGTGTAGTAGTTGTGGAATTGTTAACCTGGACTCCCATGTGACATGAGATTATCAATTCCCAAAATTATTTGGACCATTCCAACAGGTTCATAGTGGTATTTCATTATTGTTTGAATTTTCATTTCCCTGATGACATATAATGTGGAGCATCATACATTTGCCATCTGTGTATTTCCCTTAATGTATGTTAAGATCTTTGGCCCATTTTTAAATCAGCCTGGTTGTTTTTTACTGTTGAGTGTTCTAAGAGTCCTTGTATATTTTAGGTAAAATTTCTTTATCAGATATGTCTTTCCAAGTAAGTTCTCCCAGTCTGTGGCTTGTCTTCTCTTTCTCTTGACATTGTCTTTTGCAGAACACAAGTTTTTAATTTTAGTGAAGTCCAGCTTATCCATTATTTCTTTCATGGATTGTGCCTTTGATGTTTTATCCAAAAAAATTATCACAATACTCAAGGTCACCAAGATATTTTCCCATGTTATCTTCTAAGAATTTTTAAATTTTGCATTTTATATTCAGATCCATGATCCATTTTGAGCTAATTTTTCTGAAGGGTGTAAGGTCTGTGTCTAGATTCATTTTTTGCATGTGGATATCCAGTTGTCCCACTCTACTCTTCTGGTTTGCGTGGTTTCTAACAAAATATTCACTATGGTTCAGATCTTGGGCTTTTAAGATTTCTTTTTAATCTTAGATTTACTGCAGTTTGAATATAAAGTAACTAGGTTTTTTAGTTTTGTTGTTGTTTTGTTGGGGGGGTAGGTATTTCAATATTTATTCTGCATGATATTCCCAGAGCTTCCTGTATCTGTAGCTCTGTATTTGTCATTAATTTTGGAAAATTCTCAAACACTGCTACTTAAATTATTTCTTCTATATTTTCTCTTTCTTCACCTTTTGGAATTCTGATTATCCATGTTCCCATGTAACAAAAAGTTACACTCTTTAGAATTGTCCCATAGTTCTTATATGTTACAGTTTCCCTCCCAGTCCCCTACAGTTTTTAATATATTTTTCTCTTTGCATTTCAGGTTGGGAAGTTTCTCTTGGTCTATTTTAAGCTCACTGATTTTTTTCCCCTGGGATATAATCTTTACAACTATTTCTGCAACAATCTAGCCCCTGGATCCTGCCCCAAACTCAACTCCTTTCCCTAGCTAGCCTTCCTAATCTATTTCCTTGAAGCCATGACCTCAGCAGAGCCCCCACTGTTACATGCTCCCCACTGTTATATGACACAGGTAGGATAGAGAGGTCTAACTGAGAGAAAGGCACTCTTCCCAGCTAGAATAAGGCCCTTGCAAAATCTTTTCCCCTGAAGAATATATACATCTTTTTATAGAAAAATTATATTTCACCATGATTACTCTTCCCCTTCTCCTGCCAGAACAATGAGGGGATCCTCCCCAATTTTTCTCCATTAAAACCTGATGATATTCCAAGAGGAATCCATGAAAGTTTGGGGGCCTTACCAAGATTGCAGCTCCTAATCAGTTTCTCAGTCTTATGCTGGTCTAAACTCAGTCTCTAGCCTCATCAAAATTACCTTTATGTGTTCCTATGAGTTGATATCTCCAGTGACTTCTACTCCAACTAAGCAGATATTGTGTCCCTCTGGATGCACCTGTCTCTCCAGATTTCAGAATAGACATTTGCCCTGTCACACCTCAGATTTCTGATGGGTCTAAATTAGTCATTGTTTTTTTTTTTTCCTTTTCAGTTTGTCCAGCTTTTTTATTATTTTTATTAGTGTTGTTAAGTAAGGGAGTGACACACTCTTGACATGTTGGAACCGAAACAGCTGAAACCAGTAATTTAGTTCATTCATTTTTTCCTTACCCCCGTTTGATTCAGCAGTTTCCTGAGGTTGGTTTTTCTAATATTATTATTATAGTATTGTAATAATATTATTGTGTCTAGCTATATATAGGCTTTGTATTTCCAAATACATTAACTGTTCAGTGCTTTTAACTTTCTTTATGATGTCTTTCTCAAAATTCCATATCTGTTTCCAAAGCATGTACTATCTAAAGCTTAGTATCCAGTTTTCTTTAATTCTTAAAATGATATGCTAAAAAATCTGTCCTTTTCCCCTAAATTCCTGTTTCTGTCAAAATTTCTTGTTCTTCCTGCTACATATCTCATTGTTGAGAAGTCTAATCATTTAGTTAGGTAAGTACCTAATTTGTTCAGGTCATTTATTAACTTTGAAATCAATTTGTTCAAGTTTAAAATCATATATGTGTGTATGTGTTATACTTATGTACATATGCTAATGGCTTTTAAGCAATGTAATGCGTATTCAAATTTTACTTTCTTATTACACAAATTTTAGTCTCTATACTCTAGAAAACATAAACAGAAACTTATTAAGAAAGTGTATAAATTGGCTTAAAGAAAATATGGGTGAAATCTTGTTTCTCTCAATCTCCTAAAGATTAAGATCATCATTTGAACCAATTTATTACCTATAATTTAAGAAATACATAGTTATTTAATGTCTAAAATACAGTTACCTATTTAACTTTTATATGAAAATTGTTAGAATGAACTTTTCTGACCCTAATCCATGAACCAACATGAGCATGCTAATGTTTTGCTACTTCTTCATATTCTATAATTTGTGAATAACTTCCAACATTTCCTTAGTGTTGTTGACTTCCATGCCAGTGAAGGGTGCCTCCCTACTCTCTTTCTTCATTAAATGCATGTATAGTATGTATATTAGCATTGTATACATACTGTGCTATATGTTTACCATGTGGGAAGTTACACATAAACTTGTTGGTACTATGTGAGAAGTTACAATTTTGATTTCACAGTTTATGTAAAGTGTCCCGTGTAGAGAGCTCAGTTAGCTAACATACTTATTACAATTAGTTCTTATTTTCTACATCCCAAGCAGTAGCCCACTGATTTGCCTTGCTGTCAGTTGATGCTCAACAAATGTATCTGTGGGTGTTAGCTAAACCTATTGTATTAATCATTCTACAATATTTGTAACTCAAGCCATCATGCTGTATGCTTTAAACTTATACAGTGAGAGGATTGCGGTCAAGATGGCGGAGAAGCAGCAGCTGAGACGGCATCAGGTAGCAGGAGATCAGCTAGATAGCTTATCAAACCATTGCGAACACCTACAAATCCAACGGGAGATCAAAGAGAGGAAGAACAGCAATTCTGGAAACAGAAAATCAGCCACTTTCTGGAAGGTAGGACTGGCGGAGAAGTGAATTGAAAGCGACGGGAGGATAGACCGTGGGGGAGGGGCCGGCTCCCGGCAAGCGGCGGAGCAACGGAGCACTAAATCGGGACTTTTAAAAGTCTGCTCCATGGAGGGACATCGCTCCAGAGGCTAAACTGGGGTGAAGCCCACACGGGGTCAGCATGGCCCCAGGTCCCGCAGGGTCACAGAAGGAGCGGGGGTGTCTGAGTGTCGCAGAGCTCGCAGGTATCGGAGCGGGAAGCTGGCCACAGAGACAGAGCCGAGGAGTGAGCTCTCAGCTCGGGGTTACCTTGAACCGGTCGCAGGCTGGGTGAGCTCGGAGCACGGCCAGGACGTGGGAGATGGGAGTAGCTGGAGCCTTTCTCTGAGAAGTGGAGCCCCGAATCTCAGCTCTTCCGGGCCGGAGACTAGGAGGCCGCCATTTTCATTCCCGTCCTCCGGACTCTACGGAAAGCGCTCAGGGAACAAAAGCTCCCGAAAGCGAACCCGAGCGGATTACTCAGCCCGGCCCCTGGTAAGGGCGGTGCAGCTCTGCCTCGGGCAAAGACACTTGAGAATCACTACAACAGGCCCCTCCCCCAGAAGATCAAAGGAAATCCAGCCAAGACCAAGTTCAGTTAACAAGGAGAGCAGCGGAACTCCAGAGGAGGAGAAAGCAAAGCGAGGATTTCATGGCTTTCTCCCCATGATTCTTTAGTCTTGCAGTTAATACAATTTTTTCCTTAAATGGGATTTTCCTAGGGTCTTTGCCACCCTTTTAGTATTTTATTTGCTCCTTCATATAATCTCATCTGGAAAAAATGACAAGGCGGAAAAACTCACCACAAAAAAAAAGAACAAGAGACAGTACCAAAGGCTAGGGACCTAATCAATACAGACATTGTCTGTATCTAGAGTTCTAGATCTCTAGATCTAGTTCTGTCTGTATCTAGAGTCAGATCTAGAGTTCAGAATGACAATTCTCAAGGTTCTAACCGGGCTTGAAAAAGGCATAGAAGATATTAGAGAAACCCTCTCTGGAGATATAAAAGCCCTTTCTGGAGAAATAAAAGAACTAAAATCTAACCAAGTTGAAATAAAAAAAGCTATTAGTGAGGTGCAATCAAAAATGGAGGCTCTTACTGCTA